>JASVEL010002878.1:0-126021 GCA_032618575.1 Nicotiana noctiflora
AAGTCACTTCGAGGAAAAACCCAAACCGAATTTAAATGATACTGAGGCCATTAATCTAGGGAATGCGGATGACGTCAAAGAAACCCGAATAAGTGTCCATATTGAACCCAATCTGAGGGAAGAGTTGATCAAAACACTCATTGAGTTTAAAGACATTTTCGCATGGTCGTACGACGACATGCCAGGACTCAGCACTGATCTAGTGGTTCATAAATTACCCACTGATCCGGCATATCCTCCCGTCAAGCAAAAGCTGCGGAAATTCAAGACGGAGATGAGTGTGAAGATCAAAGAGGAAGTAACCAAGCAGTTGCAGGCGAAAGTCATTCGTGTCACTCGATACCCTGAATGGTTGGCTAATGTAGTACCGGTGCCAAAGAAAGACGGAAAGATCAGAGTATGTGTGGACTATCGCAACCTCAACAAGGCGAGTCCTAAGGATAATTTCCCGCTTCCCAATATCCATATCCTAATTGATAATTGCGCCGGACGCGAAATCGGATCCTTTGTGGATTGTTATGCGGGATATCATCAGATTTTGATGGATGAAGAGGACGCAGAAAAGACGGCTTTTATCACACCGTGGGGAACTTATTGCTATCGGGTGATGCCGTTCGGTCTGAAGAATGCAGGGGCAACCTATATGAGGGCGATGACTACGGTATTCCATGACATGATACACAAGGAAATTGAGGTATACGTGGATGATGTGATCGTAAAATCCAGACGTCAAGAAGACCATGTTGCTGACCTCAGGAAGTTCTTTCAAAGACTTCGAAGATACGACATCAAGCTCAATCCGGCCAAATGCGCATTCGGAGTTCCATCGGGAAAGTTGCTAGGATTCATCGTCAGCCGACGGGGCATTGAGTTGGACCCATCCAAAATCAAGTCCATTCAGTAGTTACCCCCGCCGAAGAATAAAACAGAGGTAATGAGTCTGTTGGGAAGGTTGAATTACATCGGTAGGTTTATTGCCCAGCTTACGGCAACTCGTGAACCCATATTCCGCCTATTGAAGAAAGACGCACGCGATAGAATGGACGACAGGATTCACGAAGCGTTTGACCGAATCAAAGATATCCGTCAAATCCACCCGTACTAGTTCGCTCGAACCGGCGGACTCCCGATTCTTTATCCGACGGTTCGGAGAATTTGTTCTAGCTAGCGATCTTGAGCGAGCATGATCTTACCGGCAGGAAGGAACGGGCCATTTACTACCTCGGTAAGAAATTTACGATCCACGAGGTCAAGTACACTCATCTAGAAAAGACATGTTGCGCACCGACTTGGGTAGCCCAAAAGCTGAAACACTATTTGTCTTCTTACACCACTTACCTCATTTCGCGTTTGGATCCGTTGAAGTATATTTTCCGAGAAACCTATGCCTACGGGGAGGTTAGCAAAATGGCAAATATTACTTACGGAGTTCGACATCATATACGTGACAAGGACGGCTATGAAAGCTCGAGCCCGGCCGATCACTTAGCCGAAAATCCCGTTGATGACGAATACGAACCTTTGAGGACGTATTTTCCGGACGAAGAGGTATTGCAAATTGAGGGGTTAGAACTAACCAAGGATCCGAGGTTGAAGCTCTTTTTCGACGGAGCGGCGAACTATGAGAGTCGAGTAGTGGGAGTCGGAGTACGAGGACATCATTATCCTGTATCTTGCTCGGTTGCGTTTTCATTGTGCCAATAATATGGCTGAGTACGAGGCATGTATCCTGGGGTTACGATTAGCGGTGGACATGGATGTACGGGACGTCTTGGTCTTGGGGGACTCGGACCTTATGGTACATCGGATTCGGGGAGAATGGGAAACCAGAAGATTTAAGTCGATCCCATATCGTCGGTGCTTTCATGATCCGACTCGACCGCTTTCGATCAGTAGAATTCGGACACATCCCGAGGATGCATAATGAGGTTGCCTGACGCTCTAGCTACTTTAGCGTCGATGCTACATCACCCGGACAAGTTTCGTGTCGATCCGTACATATTCAGGTTCCGAATCAACATGCTTATTGTAATGTGATAGAGGAGAGGTGGACGGTGAGCGCGTGGTTTCATGATGTCAGAATACCTCAGGTTAGGAGTATACCCAGAGCAAGCAACCGGAGACCAAAAGCGAGCTATTCGGCGGTTGGCGAACGGATTTTTCTTAGTGGAGGGGTTGTTGTACAAAAGAACCCGGATTTGGGGTTTGTAGAGATGTATAGATGCAAGTCAAGCCACAGCAACGGTGATGACGGATATACACTCGGGAGTGTGTGGACCACACACGAGCGGATACGTATTGGCCGAGAAGATTCTTCGAGCAGAGAATTACTTGCTCACGATGGAGCGTGATTGTATAAGTTTCGTGCGAAGATGCCATCGGTGTCAGATACACGGAGATTTGATTCACTCTCCGTCGACTGAATTGCATACAATGTCAGCACCGTGGCCGTTTGTAGCATGGGGTATGGATGTTATTGGACCCATTGAGCTTGCGGCTTCCAATGGTCACAGGTTCATTCTAGTAACGATCGATTATTTTACCAAGTGGGTGGAGGCCAAAACATTCAAATCGGTGACCAAGAAGGCGGTGGTGGACTTCGTACACTCCCACATCATCTGTAGGTTTGGAATTCCAAAGATAATCATTACGGATAACGGTGCAAATCTTAACAGTGGATTGATGAAAGAAGTATGTCAACAGTTCAAGATTACACATCGAAATTCCACACCATATCGCCCAAAAGCAAATGGTGCGGTCGAGGCAGCAAACAAGAACATAAAGAAGATATTGAGGAAGATGGTAGAAGGGTCTAGGCAGTGGCATGAAAAGTTACCATTTGCGCTGTTGGGTTATCGCACTACCGTCCGGACTTGGTAGGTGCAACTCCTTACTTGTTGGTATACGGGACTGAAGCAGTAATACCCGCAGAAGTTGAGATTCCATCCCTCCGAATCGTCGCTGAAGCTGAGATTGATGACGACGAGTGGGTCAAAACCCGATTAGAGCAATTGAGCTTGATCGATGAAAAGAGATTGACAGCAGTATGTCACGGCCAATTGTATCAAAAGAGAATGGCGAGAGCATATAACAAGAAGGTACGTCCCAGAAAATTTGAAGTGGGACAGCATGTGCTGAGGAGAGTTCTACCACATCAGGCCGAAGCGAAAGGCAAGTTCGCTCCAAATTGGCAGGGACCATTTGTGGTGACTAGAGTATTATCCAACGGCGCTCTATGCCTAACTGATGTTGAGGGAAGATGCACCGATATGGCTATCAATTCTGATGCGGTCAAGAGATATTACGTGTAATTCTTTAATGCATTTGTCAATGTTTGGTTTCGTTTGTGTGTATTTGGCATTTTTCGGAGAATGAAATGACAAAGGCAATTTTTCAACTACCCAAACACTTTAACCTTTGTTTCCCCATTTGAGCCTTAATTATTCTTTCATATACCCTCTTTCGGAATCATAAAGGAAGATGAAAAGAAACAAAAAGTAATACAAGAAAAAGTGAACTACGTTCGACCTGATTCCTCAAGAAGGATACGTAGGCGCCACACGGCTCGGTCATAATAAAATAAAAATCAAAAAATCCCCCGAGCAACAAAACTGGGGCAGAAGTCATTGTTTCGTTGGAAAGATAGTGTGGATTCCGAAAGTCGTAATAAGCTAACCGTTGAGGCTAAACCCCTTTCTTCAGCCTCACGCGCAGAAACCGCATTAAGAACCAGAAAGACCTCTCGATCAGTATTTGAGAAATGCCAAATCATGTGAATGAAAGCCAAAAGTGACATCCCGACCCTCGATTGAATCCAGGATGCACAAGCCGAAAGGGGATAACGCTCTAAAGGGAATCTCATGGGTGATACTCCACCGCAAGAAAAGAAAGCGTAAATGAGAGAGTCTTAGCGGTGAAAACCCTAGCGGGCACCTTAAGGCGAAGGAAGTTGAGAGAAGTAAAATGAGAGAGTCTTACGGTGAAAACCTTTACGCGGGCACCTTAAGGCGAAGGAAGTTGAGAGAAGTAAAATGAGAGAGTCTTACGGTGAAAACCTTTACGGGCACCTTAAGGCGACGGGAGATAGAGAGAAATGAGAGAATCTCATTAGTGAAAACCCTTTGAAGGGCATTGTGAGGTGACAGGACGAGATGGTTACAAGATGTCTGCATGAGACAAGGTTTGGACATCCGTTTACCTCTAGCAGAACGCGGCATCAGAAAGTGATTGATATGAATAGACTGGGTAGTTTAATCTCAAAGGCGCGGCATAACATTGGATCAGGCACACATTCAGATAAGTTTTCCTATTTTTGAGTTCAGAAAAGTTTTTCTCTTCTTTTGTCATTTGCGGTCAGTATTCTTTTCTTTTCTTTCATTTTCGAAAATTGATTTTTCAAAGCTTACTACCAAGTCTCCCAAAGCAGTATATTGAAAGTGAATAGGCATGGAACGAGGCAATAAGACAAAAGTCGTTACGATAGTAAGATTGGGATGACAGGCTGAGTGGAAGGTTCGCAAGAATTATGGAGTATGATGGACACATGTGGCATGTCCGAAAGATGATTTCACGCAACAGATCACCGGCTAAAAAGAGTCGGATCAAACCAAAGATTGGAATAAAAGGAAAGATGAGAGGTCGTTCGTGGAAAGAGCATCGTCCCCAGCAAGCGTCAACGTCGCCCTCGAAGTTCGAGAGAGGCCAAGCAGCTGAAAGAGAAAAGAAAATGGCCCCAACAAGAGTGGCACGACCACTCACCGCATTTTGAAACTAACAATTTTTCTTTGATTTAAAAGCAGGAAAAGAGGGTTCGTTGGCAGAAAAGCATACCGTCCAGAAGTTTATCAAACTGAGGCAGAAAATTTTCTCCTGTTGCGAAAATTTTCTGGAAAGCAAGACTCAGAGGATAAGGATAGAAAGCCACACAAGATTTCGGGAAGTACCAGCTCCGAGCAGAATAGTTTTGAGAAAGGCAACACAAGATGGGGTGATTTTTGAGCCGGGTATCATCTCCAGCAGTTATCGGAAAATAAAACAATGGCTTCGAGATTCCTCCAGCGGTATTACATTCCATAATTTGCTCGAGGAGGCAAAAGCGTGAGTCCCGGAAAAGGTATGGGAAGAAGGAAGAGAATGAGGGGTGAAGGAAACAAAGAATACTTCCTCAGCAGCATCATCCCCAGCAGGCGAGTAAACAGTTCCAAAATACCCCCAGCAGCTAGAAGAAAAAGTAATACGACCCAGGGGAAGGCAATTCCAAGACAGGATAATTCAGAAGAGAAGGTGGTCCGAGAGGCAATGCAGGAAGAAGGAAATGGTACAAGAGGCAAATGGAAGGTAATCAAGATAGGATGTCATCAGTGAGTAGTAGTTGAAGTCGGGGAGCCCGCCTGGAGAATGGAGTGGCGATTTTATTTGGAAGTAGTAGTTGAAGTCGGGGAGCCCGCCCGGAGAATGGAGTGGCGATTTTATTTTGAAGTAGTAGTTGAAGTCGGGGAGCCCGCCCGGAGAATGGAGTGGCGATTTTATTTCGAAGTAGTAGTTGAAGTCGGGGAGCCCGCCTCTGGAGAATGGAGTGGTGATTTTATTTTGAAGTAGTAGTTGAAGTCGGGAGCCCGCCCGGGAGAATGGAGTGGCGATTTTATTTTGAAGTAGTAGTTGAAGTCGTGGAGCCCGCCCGGAGAATGGAGTGGCGATTTTATTTCGAAGTAGTAGTTGAAGTCGGGAGCCCGCTCGGAGAATGGAGTGGCGATTTTATTTGGAAGTAGTAGTTGAAGTCGGGGAGCCCGCCTCGGAGAATGGAGTGGCGATTTTATTTTGAAGTAGTAGTCGAAGTCAGGGAGCCCGCCCGGAGAATGGAGTGGCGATTTTATTTCGAAGTAGTAGTTGAAGTCGGGAGTCCGCCTGGAGAATGGAGTGGCGATTTTATTTTGAAGTAGTAGTTGAAGTCGGGGAGCCCGCCCGGAGAATGGAGTGGCGATTTTATTTTGAAGTAGTAGTTGAAGTCGGGGAGCCCGCCCGGAGAATGGAGTGGCGATTTTATTTCGAAGTAGTAGTTGAAGTCGGGGAGCCCGCCCGGAGAATGGAGTGGCGATTTTATTTTGAAGTAGTAGTTGAAGTCGGGGAGCCCGCTCTGGAGAATGGAGTGGCGATTTTATTTTGAAGTAGTAGTTGAAGTCGGGGAGCCCGCCCGGAGAATGGAGTGGCGATTTTATTTTGAAGTAGTAGTTGAAGTCGGGGAGCCCGCCTGGAGAATGGAGTGGCGATTTTATTTTGAAGTAGTAGTTGAAGTCGGGGAGCCCGCCTGGAGAATAGAGTGGCGATTTTATTTTGAAGCAGTAGTTGAAGTCGGGAGCCCGCCTGGAGAACGGAGTGGCGATTTTATTTTGAAGTAGTAGTTGAAGTCGGGGAGCCCGCCCTGGAGAATGGAGTGGCGATTTTATTTTGAAGAAGTAGTTGAAGTCAGGGAGCCCGCCCGGAGAATGGAGTGGCGATTTTATTTATTTTGAAGTAGTAGTTGAAGTCAGGGAGCCCGCCCGGAGAATGGAGTGGCGATTTTATTTTGAAGTAGTAGTTGAAGTCAGGGAGCCCGCCTGGAGAATGGAGTGGCGATTTTATTTTTGAAGTAGTAGTTGCAGTCAGGGAGCCCGCCTGGAGAACGGAGCGGCGATTTTATTTTGAAGTAGTGGTTGAAGTCAGGGAGCCCGCCTGGAGAATGGAGTGGCGATCTATTTTAATTTGGTTGAGGAAAGCGGTTGAATGTAACGGAAATCTCCGGCCTGAATCCAAGTTCGTAAGCAGAGAGAGGCAACAAGGATCAGAACAGATAGACTCAGATTGCGAAGGAGAATAGTTCAAAGATCATAAAGAAGGAAACAATGGTCGGAGTTCGGCAATCAAGATAGGCTGAAATAACAATTGGCGGAAGAGAAGAAGTGTCAGAAGGAACACCAAGTCAGACAGGATGGCAAGGAGCGCGACAAGATCAAGTTAAAAAGGATAGATAAGAACTTGTAGTACTGTAACTTAGTCTAGCTTCTTGTTTTGTTGCTTAGTACGGTGTAACAAGGAGATCGGCTAAGCAGTGGCAACAGCAGTAACAGCAGTAACGGCAGTAACAGCGAGATCGCAACAATCATGGTAGTCCCAGCTACCAGAACTTCCCGAACTACATTGGCCTGATTCCCTTTTAGCCAGGGATATGTAGGAGACCTTTGAAGCAAGGTTCGGTCAAAACTTTTCCAAAAAATGCTTCATACGGAGTGCTCGAACGGGCAAAAATCGCTTATATCCGCTCACTTATCTTTGCACGAAAACTCTGCATGTTTACGCGCAAAGAGGGGCAGCTGTGAGCACGTGATTTTTGCCTTACCTGAGAAGTACTCCCAGAAAATTCAAAATAAAAATAGTTTCATGTTGGGCATGATTTTTGTGATTTTGTGTTATTTTTATCTTAAATCTGCATTTTTGTGTGCGTGTTTATTTGTTTAAATTAGTAAAATACAAAAATATATACATTATGTGTTGCATTTTTTTAGCGTTTAATATCAAAATTATACGGTTTACATTCAAGTGATATGTAATTATGTGGGATAATTGTAGTAAAAAATAGCTGTGTTATAGGTTAGTATATATATATATGTGTGTATATATATATATATACATATATATATATATACACATATACATATAGTACATCATGAAGATATAGTACATCATGAAGAGCAGACTCGGGCCATGTTTTAGTCCAAAAGACTGGCCCAAACCCCTCACCCGTCCAGCCCACACGCTCCAGCCCAATACTCACCCCAACATCACCTTAAGTAATGTTTGATCTGGACCGTTGGAGTTTATTATCCAACGGCCCAGATTAATCATTAAAATCCCAAAATACTCGCCCAGCATCAGAATGTAACGCTTGATCTGGACCGTTGGATTTTATTATCCAACGGCCCAGATTAATCTTTTAATTCGAATATACATCCAGGCTGTGACTTAACCAAACGACACCGTTTGGTTATGAGAAGAGATCCTGGTCGTTGATCAAGTTTGATCCAACGATCAGGATTTAACCTCTTAAATCATATATAATCTCACAAACGCACCCCCCCCCCCAAGCCCCCCCCCCTCTCCCTTCATTTCCCAAAGGTCCTCAAAGACCGGACCTCTCTCCGCCGTCCACCGCCGTTGCGCCGCCTGCCGGAAATCGCCTCACGGCGGTTCCGGTAGGCCAATGGCCACCAAATTAACACCAAATACTCCCCTCACCTCCCCCATTACAAATCCAGCCCTCGTTTACCTAGAATCACTCCGGAGCTCCTCGAATCTTCGTTTGAAGATTCGAGTCAAACTCGAGCCAATGCCAAATCATCCCAAACTCGTACCCTAGCCCCTCCAGACCACCCTCACACCCCTACTAACCCTGGCTTGGTTCGAATCAAGCCCGAACTACCCAAACCCCAAATCGAGTCTCAAGAACCCTAATTTTTGAAGAAGCCCAATTCGAGCCGAATTAGTCGTAATTGAAGTCCAAGGGACTTTAGTCCAGGTGTTCTCAATCGAGAACATCTCGATTAAAGCCCGTTTGGCTTCAATAGTTCCAAACCAAAAGTTCGAAGCTTGGGTCGGCATATTTCTTTGAGGTAATTCGTGTCCCTTACGATTGCTAGTTGTAATCCGTGTGTGTGTTTATGTTTAGCTTCAGAAATTCTTAGCATTCTTCTACCCTTCTCAACAGACCTTTTATTTGGTCGATTCCCATTCTTTTGCCAATTCTTGTTTAAATTCAATGCTGCCATAGCTTTGTATGCCTAGTTTGTTTAATGTCGTCAACAAATTAATTTGTTTGTATGAGTTGTTCATGCTCTGGCCTGCCCGTATGCAATGCACAAGTTTAGGCTTTGTTGTTTGTTTAATTCTGGATTAAGAGTTAGTTGGATACAGTGTTAGGATTTGATTAAGGATAATTGTTTAATCACTTGCCCATAAAAGGGCTAGTGGAACCTGCACAGCAGGGTATCCCACTGATGTCCTGCCACCAGCATTATTTTTATGCTGTAGTCCATACCTGGACACTGGGTAGTAGAGAATGCAGGGAATATGATGGGCAAGGGTTAGTTAATTGGGCAGTCCTTCAGGAGGGGTTGGGGTTTTAGCTATAAATATAGCATTAAGTTGATTCAGCCGGGGAGATGGAAGAAGACATAGACATTCCTACACACACAGACTCTTAAGGATTTTCTGATATCCACTTGAATAGGAGACATACATAGTGATAGACTGGGGAGTTTGGGTTCTTCTTGGTTCTGCCACTGAATCTTTAGTCACTGTTTCACTAGATTCATAGTTGAAGCTCACTGAGATCTCCAGCAAAGCTTTTAGAGTCGTTTGTCATTGGTTGTGGAAGTTGTTTGTCATTGACTTGCTGGAGTCGATTGTCATTGGTGTGCTGAGATTGACTGTGTGTTATTTGCTGAGTTTGAAAGTGTCGAGCCACTGGCAGTGCTGTATTTGGTCACTGGCAGCACTGTTTTGGGATTGTTTGGTCGTTTGTGTTGCTGCTGGTCTGTGTTGGTTGTTGTAGCGGCTGTATTGATTATTGTATGCTGCTGGTCTATTGTGTTGCTGCTGTTGATTAATCATTGGGTTGCTCATTGTGGTCTGCTGTTGGGATTTTTGTTTGGCTATTACTATTGGGACTGGTTTTGGGTGAGCTAGAAGAAAGTAACATACATTAGGAGAAGCAGAGGTAGAAATACACACAGATACAAATATCCTGGGTTACTGTTCCATTAGTTGGGACTACTGTTTGATTGCTGTTTGTGTGAAAAGGCCACTGGTTTCCTGTTTGTTTGTTTGTTGTGGTTGTTAGTCGTGTGTGGTGCAACTGTTTGCTGCTGGCTTAGTAATTGTGTTGCTGGTGTGGTTATTGTGTTGCTGCAAGTCTGGTCTATTGCTGTATGTTGCTACTGTGTTGAGTGTTGCTACTGGTGTGGTTATTGTTGTTGCTGTTGGGTCTATTGTTCTTGCTGGGGCTACTGCTACTGTTTCTTTTTGTTCTCCTGTCATTGCCGCTGGTTCACCTACTGTTACTTTGCTGCATTGCCATCGCTCACTCTTCTTTATTCTTCCGCATTCCAGGTACACATCTCTGTTATTGTAGTTCCTTGGTTCGAAAAGAATGAAGCTTGAAGCTTATGTTTAAAGTCCGTCGAATCATGTAGTCGTCCAAAGTTCTTATGTTTGTTACGTTCTGTTATTCTTTAATTAAGTTTGTATTGCTAGTTTTGGTTATGGAAAAATGTAGCTAGATCAAAGATACACTATCATTAGATACGCACGTAAACCTGAATTAGTCTGTTGTATCTCTGTTCAATCTTCTCTACTCGTGTGTGTAATCCCCAAATCTGTTAATGTTAGATCTTATGTCAAAAGCAAGATTAGCTAGTGAGTTATTACTCAACTGAATGACGTAATTAGATTAAAGGAGTCGGGGGTGCATTTCATGTGACCCGACCCCAATTTCGGGCAAGAGCAAATAAAGCGTGTCAAGAACCACAGGCGCATTTCATGTGGTGTGGTTCGTAGCAAGTTTTAAATAATTTGGAATCAACTCCTAAGTAAAATACAGTGGGATGTAGTTCGCTTTAGATTTGAATCAAAGGTGCGCCTCGCCCAATAGTTACACTAATCGCAAGGCCTTCATAAATGTACATATAAAATACCTAGATTTTGAGATGTGTCGTTTCTTAGCGAATATCACGTCCTTCTCAACAGTGTAAATAAGTAATCGCTCCGGGCGCATATTTTAGTTCTACCTTCTTAAATACGGGTGTGCATTTCATGCGACCCAAATCCAAACCCCGAAATGTTGAATAAGAATATGTCGAGGATCCGGGTGCATTTCATGTGACGTGATTCGAAAGCATATTTTTAAGCAACTTTCTCTTTCGTAAATCATAATCAATAATAAAAGCGGTAAAGGGATATTAATTTGCACTAAGTACATAACTGTAAAAGCAGATAGATAAGCCAAACACGACAGTTGAGCGACCGTGCTAGAACCACGGAATTCGGGAATGCCTAATACCTTCTCCGGGTTAATAGAATTCCTTATCCGGATTTCTGGTTCGCGGACTGTTAAATAGAGTCATTCTTTTCCTCGATTCGGGATTTAACCGATGACTTGGGACACCATAAATCTCCCAAGTGGCGACTCTGAAATAATTAAATAATTCCCGCCTCGATTGTCCTTTAATTGGAAAAACTCTTTGCACCCTCGCGGGTGCGGTAAAAAAGAGGTGTGACATTTACTAGTTGAAAGCTTTTGAAGCTGTAAGAGAGGACTAATATTAATTCTATGTTAACAGATAACTAATGAGAGAATTAAACTAAATGACTATTTTTATCTCTGTTTTTGTAAGCTAACATATTAACAAATAAGTTTTTTAACTAGAAATCAATGATGAATAACTTAGCTATGTGAAGTATAATCTATAAGCTTACTAGCAAGTATCGATATTGCTATACTAAATAACTGCGAGATTTACATTGGATT
Source organism: Nicotiana noctiflora (assembly GCA_032618575.1). Classification (NCBI taxonomy): domain Eukaryota; kingdom Viridiplantae; phylum Streptophyta; class Magnoliopsida; order Solanales; family Solanaceae; genus Nicotiana; species Nicotiana noctiflora. The sequence goes on from JASVEL010002878.1 coordinate 11,558, forward strand.
AGATTTTTAACGCTTGCTTCTATATTGGTATCACATTACCCAGTTGCAGATGGACTATCATGCTTCTCTAATCATTATTCTCCTTTAGAACTTACTTGTTTTTACATACTGATTTACAGTCGTGATATACTACTAACACTGATATGAATCGAACTTACTTGATGTTCCTAAAACCCGTTTTAACATCATTATAGCCAATTTTACTCCTCATCTTTTCAAACTTATTCAAACTTTAAAATTGGTTAACGAAACAAGTTAACTAAGTGAGCTTATTATTATTAATGCATGCAAGTGAGTTGATTAACTCTGGTTTTAATGGTATTCCTATTTAACTAAGTGATGAGTGATCTACACTACCATTACACTACTACTATACTACCATTATTACATCTCTTGTGTTTATTGTGTTTTCTACTACTACAGACTACTATGATAATCAATTTACAAGTCAAACTAACATTATTAAATTACAATCTACATAGCAGCATATAATCAAACTGGATCTCCATTTATCTATCAACAAATCGATTACAGCTTCAATTGATCAGAAGGGTACCTGGATCAACAAGTAGAAAAGCCAATGAGTCTAGGGGGATAAGCAATAAGCAACAGGACCCAATCAGCAATGCAACAGAGAGATGAAGGCACAGCAACACAGCAAAGCAAAGCCAACAGCAAATAGAAACCCAGATGATTGAAGCAAAACAAAACCAGGAAACCAAAAGGAGTTCACCCAAATGCCTGCTCCACAAATACCAGAAAAACACTACTGTTCTATTGCTATTTTTATCTCAAACTTTGTATGAATTTTAGCTTAATTGTATTTCAAATTTTCTCCCAATTCGAACCCCCTTTTCAGCCCTTGTTTAGGTGTATTTATAGTTGAAGCTAAGGGCTGATGACTTGGGGAGAAAGTATGGGATTAATCCCACTTCTCCCCCTCCTAAAATTATGAAATGTATACTTAAGTCCCTAAAGCAGTTACCAGAAATCCTTCCAGCATGTGCTGGAAGGTTCTAAAGATTCCTTTTAGGGGCTTTTTACCAATGTGACCTTAAGGATTTGAGATTTTTACAGATTTCCCATTTTAAGGAGACCATTATACCCTTAAATCTCTGCAAAATTGCAGAAATCAGGGGCATGAATGACTCCATTACCCTTTTAAGTTCTAAATTAATTACCAGAATACTATTTCATGTTCCAATTGTGCCCCTAAGGGCACTGCTTATTTACATAGCTTACCTAGGTTAAATTTCAGCATCTTTTGCACCTATTTAACTAATAGCCAGCCCTTGCATTGGTATTTAAGGGCTGGCCAATTCTACTTTAAGGAACTATTTCAAACTTAGGCAATTTTGTTTCATTTTCAGTTTATTAAAGCCTCTTATTTCATTTTTAAACCAATTGCAGGCATAGCCTGCTTTTATTATTAAAACAGTTCTTTAAAATCTAGCCAGTCTCAAGTTGAGACTTAGCTTTGGCTATTAGAGCCACTTACTGAACAGCTGGACCCAAAACCTTTACAGGTTTGGCCATTTTGCTGTTCAGGGCTCTGAAAGAGCCTGGGCTAGTCTGCATTTGCAGACATAGCCCCTTTTGCACAACCAGCCACTTTTAGAGTGGGCTGTGTGTTAGGGCCCTGTAGAATGGGTCAACCCTTTGCAAAGTTGACCATTCTTAGGCCAATTATTTAACTAACAGCCTATTTTATGATTTTTAAGTTAATAACTATTTAAAAACTAACCACTTTAAGGATCCTAATACTAGCAGCTATAACCAATTCACCTAAGCATGATAGGTATTAACAGTGTTCATACTAACATAAGACTATTGTAAACTTAGCCATTTCAACCCACAATTGCACACATAAACACATGAAACCAAATATGTTTATCAACTAATCAAAACTCAGAGAAGAAGTTGGATAATGTTGAATTTTAATCAATCAGACTCACAAACTCAATTTCAAATAGCAAAGTGTCAATTAAACATTAAGCAGGCTTAGTTACAATCAATTCTATGTTGAGTGATTCACTGGAAGACCCAAAGCACACTTAGGGTTCATGAACATAGGCATAGTAAAGGCTATCTTTCATAACATTCAACCAGAGATGAACTAAGGCTTATATCAGACATGAGAGCAATGGGTCTAACAGATTAATATGAGAATGGTAATCAACCAACCTAAATCTAACACAAGTGCATGACAAATAAGATGAAGATGATGAAAAGAAGAACATGGAGAAACAGTGAGAAAGAAACAAGAAAGATCAACCAGGATACTTCAAAAGCAACTTAATGTAAAGATGAGAAGAGAATGAAGTTAAGCTACTATTAAAACTATGCATTCATGACAATAGGAGAAAGCTGGACTGTAAAAGCTAAACAGATCCAAAGACTACAATATTTACAAGATGAAGGAAGCAAGGGAATTCAAGGTAACTCTTATGACTTAACAGAACATGATTTGAAACAAACACTATGAAGATGATCAAGATGAAAAAGAGGCCTAATTCTATCATAGATCATTAAAGCCAAAGGCAACAAGAGTGGCCACAGTAACTTGAACTTAATTTTAAATAGCAGATACAGATCAAAGATCATGCTTTTGCAGTGAATCAAAACTCAACAATTAAAATGACAAGGGAAAGATGAAATCTCTGAACTTAGAGCAAAGAACCATAAAAAAAGGACAAATAACAGATAAAATCCCATTATTAACGGGCTCAAAAGGAGCAGGAAAAAACAAAAGAAGAAACAATCAGATAAGATCCTTATAACTAATCAGGAGAGAAGAATCATTCAAACTATTTAAAATCTAACGAAGAAGACTAGAGTCAAAACTAGGCATGCAAAGGAGATGTTGAAGACCAACGATATTGAAAGGTCTAATATTAACAGAGGACAAAGATATCAGAACAGGAGTCCAAACAGAGAAGCACACAGACGAGATAGATATAACAGCTGACTAAACCACTAAGCATGTGAAGCATGAGATATAGAAGAAGGGCAGAAAGAAACAGAAACTTATCAAAAACTAAGAAACCTAATTCATGCGACTAATTAATAAAAACATGCTAAACACACAAACAAGAACAAAGAAAATCAAACAGGCAAGGGAAAGGAACTTAGCTCGCAGGGCCTGTCCCCTGAGCTTCCTTCCTTTTCACTCTTTTTCTTTTTCCAGTGTTCTTCTTTTTTGTTTCTTTATTTCCTCTCTTTATTCCTTTGTTTCATTTTTTCTTTTCTGGTCTTTCTTTTAGGCTTAAAGATGAAGCCTTTATGACTCTGAGTTGCAGGGGGGTGTTCAGGGGATGGTGAAGGAAGGATCTTGGGTGGTTCAAGTTTTGGAGTCGCCGGAGTTAGGTTTCCGGCGACTCTTTTTGGAATATTCGAGACGCTCCAGTGACATTCGAAGGGAGTGAATGGTATGGTTGAATAGATCAGGGGAAAAGGGATTGGATGGCATTGGTTTGAAGATGGTGCTCGTTGTTTGGTGGTCACCGGCGAAGATTCCGGTGACCGGAACTTGAAGAACAGGGTGTTTTTCTGGGGTTTGATTGGAGAAGAAGATAGAGATGATAGGAGAAGGAGTGAGGAGGGATGAAGGAGAGCCGGCGACCACCGTGGAGGGTGGTGGCCGCCATTGGCCGACTAGGGTTTCTGTGAAGAAGAACGAAGACGAAGATGGATGAAGAAGAGAGAGGTGAGAGCAAAAGGGCGGCTAGGGTTAGAGGAGTGTGTAAAGAATGGCCAGCCGTTCGGACATAGGGCCGTCCAAATGATCAAGATCGACGGCTCAGGAAGGTGTTACTTAAACGACGTAGTTTTGTCGCCTGGGAGACCAAAGTCTCACGCCCTTAGATCAATCCAAAGGAACGGCTCCGATCAACTCTTAATTTCAATTACTTAATTAAATAACCCACTAATTGTCTCAGCCGTAGGATTTGAAGGAGTGAACGGTTGAGATCACTTCAGCTTGAACCCTGGACCGGATCTCCTATGGGCCAATATACTGGGCCAAACAATTCAATTTAAATCAGCCCAACCATGTTATACCCAAACCAATTTTGTATTTTCTGATTTAATGATTTTTTATGCATTTTCTTTTATACTTTTTTTTTCTTTTTCTTTTATGAAAAATTATAAATCCTAATTTCCTACTTACTCTAATTTTCTAGTATTTTTTGCAATTTTTCTGCTATTTTTTCCTTTATTTTCCCCTACTTAAACTATTTTTGCTAGTTTTACTTAAAATCTAACTAATTTAAACTATCAAACTAATTACCTAGCCTATTTTTTTGATTTTCTTCTAATTTCTACTTATTCAAACTCAAAAGTATAGCTAATTCCAAACAAATCAAGTAATTGCACTCAAAAACATATTTATTTTAATTTTGGAATTACTTGCTCAGTGCAAAAATCACGTGCTCACAGCTGCCCCTCTTTGCTCGGGAACACGAAGAGTTTCAGTGCAAAGATAAGTGAGCAGTAATGAGAGATTTTTGCACATCGGCATATTCCGTGAAAGCATTTTTGAAAACCTTTTGACCGCACCCTGCTTTAGAGGTTGCCTACATATCCTGGGCTAAACAGGAATCAGGTCAGTGTAGTTCGGGAAGGTCTGGCAGTTTAAAACTACCAGACTCACTGTTGCATTGACACTGTTGAGACCTGCTGACTTACTCCTTATTACACCGGGGAAGTAAATGTAAAATGAAGAAGCTATTCTAAGCTATGATCCTACAATTACAATTGTTCCTAATCTAGCTTTTGCTCTTCTTCCCTTTCGTTGATGCAGAATCTCTTTCTTTTTGTTGATTTTCTTTGATGCTGACTCTCTTTTTTGTTGATTTTCTTTTCTTGTTGACTCTCTTTTTTGTTCATTTTCTTGTTTCCCCTTTTTTGATTTTCACTGGTATTTTTCTTGATCTCGAGCCGAACCTGCTCAAAACAAAATAACAAACTACCTTTTTTCTTTTCTGCCCTAGTGTGGGCTTTTAGCTGTATAAACCATGATGTGCAAAATGTATTCCCGTATTTGAAGATGGGCGCCTAACTGAAATTAAACGTGCAATGCGAATGCAGAAAATGTATTCCCGTATTAGAAGGTGGGCACCTAACAGAATTTAAACGTGCAATGCGAATGCAGAAAATATTCCCGTATTAGAAGGTGGGCACCTAACAGAAATTAAACGTGCAATGCGATGCAGAAAAATATTCCCGTATTTGAAGGTGAGCACCTAACAGAAATTAAATGTGCAATGCGATGCAGAAAATATTCCCGTATTCGAAGGTGGGCACCTAACAGAAATTAAACATGCAATGCAATGCAGAAAAGAATTCCCGTATTTGAAGGTGGGCGCCTAACAGAAATTAAACGTGCAATGAAATGCAGAAAAGTATTCCCTTAGTTTTTTCATCATATTTCCGCTTTTGAGCCTTTATACCTTTCTTTCTTAACCCATCCAAAAGGCAAACTTTCCAGTAGTTACACGAACAAGATGAATCAACAGTTATGGCTTTGACGAAAGCAGAAATATGATGAAAAAATCACACTGGCTACTGACTGAACTTTGAAACGAAGACCTCGACGGAAATGGGAGCTTAAACGTGAGCAGAAATCTGAACGCAACCTCGAACAGATTACGACGAAGAACCAACCGAAACAATAGTAGAGACTCAATCGGAAAAATCGTGACTCGCCGAAAGGTTTGAACCAAACCAGAGACACAAAACTATCGACCTCCTTGACAGTAATGGATGCTTTGGAGCTGTCTTGGAGGCTAGCTGGACGTCGCTGGTCGGAGACGAAGCAACAGTGAACTGCTGCGTCAATGGCATGAGGGAGACGTGCTTCCGGGTGGTCGCTTGGCAGCAAAAATTGGTGGTATCGTGCGGTTCGTTTGGTTGACGAATGGGGAAGGCTGGTGACGGGGTGGAGCTGGCAGGCGACGGAGCTTCTTGGTTGATCGTCTTCTTCAGCAATGAATAAGACGATGAACAGTAGCCTATTGTATATATTGGTTTTCCTCTTCTTAAAAACGAAATAACTGTAGTATCTTTTCTTTTTTTGAAGGTGGACACCTAACAGAAATTAAACGTGCAATGCGATGCAGAAAAATATTCCCGTATTCGAAGGTGGGCACCTAACAGAAATTAAACGTGCAATGCGATGCAGAAAATATTCCCGCAGCCTGAGGACTGGGAGTGGATTTCAAAAGATGTTACCTTCCTCTTTTTTGGTATTTTTTTTTACCAATTATCTCTTGCCTGTGAATTTCTCCACTTATTGGCGAACTTCCTCTTTTTGTTTTTTTCTATTTTCCACATTGGTCACATTCACTTTAAAGTGATTAGTGACAATTGTTCCTGCATGAAACAGAATTTATTAGATATAAACTGCTGGCAACTGGCATCTGCCGTCCCCACTTCTTATTGCTTTCTTTGTTTTTGCTTTCTCATGCTGCATGACTTTCAACTTCTTGTCCCTTGCAGACTCTTTTTGTATTTTCTCATTTCTCCATTTTTGTTTTGTTTCCTTTTTCTTTGGCCATGTTTGCCAAGCTTCTTTATTCCTTTCCCCAATCTTCCATCCTTTCTGATCCAGTGTTATTTCAACTTCCGTTATCAGGAGCTGGTAGTTAGCTCTCAAAAGGGTAAACAATGAAATGCGGAAAAATGAAAGAAAGGTAAGGGTATTTTGGAGAGATGACAGAACTTATTTGGGTGTTTGCTGGCTGATTCCGCTGACCATGCCATGTATTTAAACTCTGACCCAGTTCGTTCCAATCATTATTCTGTCTCCGAATTGTTTCCAACCCAAACCGATACTATTTTTGTTACTTTTTCTCTTTTCTGATGGTCCTCATGATCGCTCTACGGTGCCTCGAAAGGTTTTCACCAATAGAACTCTCTCATTTATTCTCTCAACCTCACAATCATCTCACAGTGCCGATTAAGGTTTTCACCTGATGAGACTCTCTCATTTTATTTCTCTCAATCTCACAATCGCCTCACGGTGCCGGTTAAGGTTTTCACCGATGAGACTCTCTCATTTTTTTTATTTTTTCCATTTTTCCTTTTTGTATTTTGTTTTCTGTACCACGGGTATTATCCGATGCTTCATTCTCTTCCTTCATTGCATCTGTTATCACTTTGGAATTGATCAGAAGGTCTTTCTTTGGACCGTAACGTGGCTTTTGGACGGGTTAAGAAAGAAAGGTATAAAGGCTCAAAATTTTACGAGGGTTCAAAAATATTTACAACTCTCGGAATTTATTCAACATAACTTCTGCCCCAGTTTCAATATGTGGGGAATTTTGGATTTTTCTTTATTGTGACTGAACCTCAGAGAGGCTGCCTACGTACCCTTTCGGGATCAAGTCGGACGTAGTTCATCCAACTTCATTAGTTAGATGGATTTCTTTTTGACTTTTTCCCGATTTCTTTGTCTTTTTCTCTTTTTCTTCATTTTTTTTTCATTCATTTTTTTTTTCATTTCATTTTTCCATCATTTCATTTTTTCCATCATTTCATTTTTCATTTTGGCAATTTCGATCTTATTGCGCTAAAGCGATTCTGAGAGAGGGATATGAAAGAATTTATTCATTAAGGCTCAAAGGGGTTATCAATGGATAAAGTGTTTGGATAGAGAATAAAACGCCTTCGTCATTTCAATTCCAAAATCACAACAAAATACAAAACACATAATTAAAAAGGAATCATACATAGTATCTTTTGACCGCATCTGAATTGATAGCAGTCTCTACGCACTTTCCTTCAACATCTGTTAAATACAATGCTCCATTGGACAACACCCATGATACCACAAACGGTCCCTGCCAATTTGGCGCAAACTTGCCTTTCGCCTCAGCCCAATGCGGTAAGATACGCCTCAACACAAGCTGTCCGACTTCAAACTTTCGAGGTCGTACCTTCTTATTGTATGCTCTGGCCATTCTTCGTTGATACAATTGCCCATGGCAAACTGCGGCCAACCTCTTCTCATCGATCAAACTCAATTGTTCCAACCGGGCTTTTACCCATTCATCGTCATCTATCTCAGCTTCGGCTATGATCCGTAATGACGGTATTTCTACTTCTGCGGGTATAACAACCTCTGTTCCATACACCAGTGTATAAGGTGTGGTTCCGATAGAAGTACGCACCGTCGTGCGGTAACCCATGAGAGCAAAGGGTAGCTTTTCATGCCATTGCCTGGATCCCTCCACCATTTTTCGAAGAATCTTCTTGATATTCTTGTTCGCCGCTTCTACTGCACCATTCGCCTTCGGCCTGTAAGGTGTGGAATTGCGGTGTGTAATCTTAAATCTTTCACAAACTTCCGCCATAAGATGACTGTTTAAATTGGCTCCATTGTCTGTGATAATCACCTTGGGGATTCCAAATCGGCATATAATATTCTCGTGCACAAAATCCACCACCGCTTTCTTTGTCACCGCCTTAAATGTCTTAGCTTCAACCCACTTGGTGAAATAATCAATTGCAACCAGAATGAACCTGTGCCCATTAGAAGCGGCCGGATCTATTGGGCCGATAACATCCATGCCCCAAGCAACAAAGGGCCAAGGTGCTGACATTGTATGCAACTCATAAGGCGGGGAGTGGATCAGATCCCCATGTACTTGGCATTGGTGGCATTTCTTTACATACCTAATACAGTCACGCTCCATGGTGAGCCAGTAATACCAGCTCTCAAAATCTTCTTTGCTAAAACATATCCGCTCATATGGGGTCCGCATACTCCAGCATGTACTTCAATCATGATTTCATCCGCTTGTTGTGCGTCCACACACCGCAATAAACCCAGATCTGGTGTTCTTTTGTATACCACTCCTCCACTGAAGAAAAATCCATTGGCTAGACGCTTGATGGCTCTCTTCTGGTCTCCGGTGGCTTGCTCCGGGTATTTGCCAGCTTTCAAGTATTCTCTAATATCATGATACCACGGCTCTCCATCTGACTCTTCTTCCACAGCAAAGCAATAAGCATTTTGATCACGGACTTGGATCTGGAGCGGATCTATATATGTCTTGTCAGGATGATGCAACATAGAGGACAATGTGGCCAAAGCATCTGCGATCTCATTGTGCATTCTTGGGATGTGCTTGAACTCTATAGACTGGAATCTTTGAGACAACTCGTGCAAACAATACCGATAAGGTATCAATTTCAAATCTCGTGTCTCCCATTCCCCTTGAATTTGGTGTACCAAGAGATCCGAGTCACCCATGACCAAAATCTCCTGAATACCCATGTCAATCGCCATCCTTAATCCCAAGATGCACGCCTCATATTCGGCCATATTGTTGGTACAGAAAAATCGAAGCTGAGCTGTTACAGGATAGTGTTGACCCGTACTCGAAATGAGGACCGCTCCGATACCAACGCCCTTGCTGTTGACAGCTCCGTCAAAGTACATTTTCCATCCTGGTATCTCATCTTGCTCCATCTCCTCGACAATCATTGCCTCTTCATCCGGAAAATACGTCTTTAATGGTTCATACTCATCATCCACCGGATTCTCAGCTAAGTGGTCTGCAATAGCTTGTGCCTTCATTGCCGTACGAGTTACATAGACAATGTCAAATTCTGTGAGCAGAATCTGCCATTTGGCCAATCTTCCCGTAGGCATAGGCTTCTGAAATATGTACTTGAGAGGATCCAGTCGTGATATCAAATATGTGGTATATGCTGACAAATAGTGCTTCAATTTCTGAGCTACCCAAATCAGCGCACAACAAGTTCTTTCAAGTTGAGTGTATTTTACCTCGTAGGATGTAAACTTTTTGCTGAGGTAATATATGGCTTGTTCTTTCTTGCCTGTCTCATCATGCTGACCCAATACACAACCAAAGGAGTTATCTAGCACCGTCAGATACAAAATCAAAGGTCGCCCTGGTTCTGGAGGTACTAACACCGGAGGATTGGCCAAATATTCCTTGATCTTGTCAAAGGCTTCCTGACACTCGTCGGTCCATTTCACTGCCGCATCTTTCTTCAACAACTTGAATATCGGCTCACACGTTGATGTCAATTGAGCAATGAATCGACTAATGTAATTCAACCTTCCTAGTAAACTCATGACCTCCTTCTTGTTCTTCGACGGAGGTAGACTTTGAATAGCCTTGATCTTTGATGGATCTAGTTCAATACCTCGCCGACTCACTATAAACCCTAGTAATTTCCCTGAAGGTACTCCAAAGGCGCACTTTGCCGGATTGAGCTTTAAATTGTACCTCCGGAGTCTTTGGAAAAACTTCCTCAAATCTCTCACATGATCAAGTTGTTTTCTGGACTTTATGATGACATCGTCCACATATACTTCAATTTCTCGATGCATCATATCGTGGAACATCGTGGTCATTGCCCTCATGTAAGTTGCCCCGGCATTCTTCAATCCAAACGGCATTACTCTGTAACAATACGTTCCCCAAGGTGTAATGAAGGCAGTTTTCTCAGCATCTTCTTCGTCCATAAGGATCTGGTGATAACCAGCATAACAATCCACAAACGAACCGATTTCATGCTTGGCGCAATTGTCGATCAATATGTGAATGTTTGGCAATGGGAAGTCATCCTTCGGACTAGCTTTGTTGAGGTCTCTATAGTCTACACACACTCTGGTTTTGCCATCTTTCTTCGGGACCGGCACGACATTTGCCAACCAGGTGGGGTATTTGGTAACTCTTATGACCTTAGCCTCAATCTGCTTGTTCACCTCTTCTTTTATCTTTACACTGATGTCCGTTTTGAATTTCCTCAGCTTTTGTTTTACCGGCCGGCATTCAGAATAGATAGGCAACTTATGTACTACCAAATCTGTGCTAAGCCCGGGCATGTCATCATAGGACCAAGCAAAGATGTCCTTAAATTCATGTAACAACTTTATCAATTCATCCCTGAGGGGTGCCTCCAAATGCACACTAATCTTTGTTTCTCGGACATCATCTTCGCTCCCCAAATTTACAGATTCCGTATCACTCAGATTCGGTTTGGGTTTTTCCTCGTATTGTTTCATGTCCTTACTTATTTCCTCCAGGGCTTCCTCATCCTCACATTCTATTTCACTATCTTCCTCGATTTCTTGTATAGTAACGCGATTGTCAGAACTGGGTCTAGAATCCTTCACGCATGACATGGCATTGGAATCAACACATGCAAAACTGTACAAAAGGAAAAATAAAGAAAAATAAGGCAAAAGTGAAGAAAAAGGAAAACTGCATTTCATTGATAAAAGAACGAACAATGTTCGGGATACATGGTGATTTTCTTTTCATGAGGGGAATAGGAAAACTATAATAACAACTTTTGGGAAAGCAATGATGAAATTTTGAGCTAACTACCAAGACTCCTTCCTGATAGGGAAATGAGTAGCTTCCCAATTGTTCAACATGATCCCAGGTCCCACAAACTGCACGTCCATTTTGCTTGTGCCTTCCCCTGCTTCAATCGTATTCACCTCCCAAAACATCTTGTCAAAACCCAACATTTCTTCATCAAGTTGGGTCTCAATGCACTTTGTCGCAACAGATGGCTGATATTTTGTACCAGGCCTGATGAAGGTGTCGGATAATTTGGGTATAGGCTTAGGCAGGGTCCAGTTCTTTTTGGCTTTGGAGGCTCTCTGGATGTCGGCAAGGTGGGTTTGAACCCTAAGCCGAAAGTACCTTTGTTTTCTGGAAGTTGAACCGGTTGGATAACTCCTTGCAATGCTTTGCCTAATCCCTTCCCTGGGGCAAATCCGTTTCTCAGCATTTCTCTGGCCACCATCACAGCAGTTGGTGCCATCATAGGGATTGGCAACTTCTCCGCTTCAGCAATCTTGTTCACCACAATGGCATCTGTCACTTGGTAGACCCAAGGACCTCTATCCCCATCAGCATCATCAAACGGCGCTACCACATTACAAGCATTTTCCTCCCCATGCACTACAATCTCTTGCTGTTCCCACTCAAATTTAACCATCTGGTGTAGAGAAGATGGTACTGCCTTGGCCGCGTGAATCCAGGGTCGGCCTAACAATAAGTTATACGACACGGCAATGTCGAGCACCTGGAACTCCATAGTAAAATCAACGGGACCGATGGTCACTTCCAAAATAATATCTCCCAACGTGTTTTTACCTCCGCCGTCAAACCCTCTCACGTTGATACTGTTCCTCCGGATTCTGTCCGGGCTAATGTTCAGCTTCCCTAAAGTTGACAGCGGGCAAATGTTAGCGCTTGATCCGTTGTCTATCAATACCCTGGTCACTACTGACTCTTCACTCTTTACCGTAAGGTACAATGCCTTATTGTGCTCAGTTCCCTCCACAGGCAATTCCTTATCAGAGAATGTGATCCTATTAGACTCGAAAATTTTGTTGGTAATCTTTTCCAAGTGGCAAACTGAAATCTTTTCCGGGACATGAGCCTCATTTAGAATCTTCATAAGAGCCTTCCGGTGCTCTTCTGAGTGTATTAACAGAGATAGCAAAGAGATCTGGGCAGGGGTCTTCCTCAATTGCTCAACCACTGAGTACTCTCGTGACTTCATCTTCTTAAGGAATTCTTCCGCTTCCTCTTCTGACACTGGTTTCTTCAATTGACTTTCTTTTACCATTTTCATCTTTCTCAGTTCCTCTGGAGCAAAGCATCTTCCAGACCGGGTGAGTCCATGCGTTTCATTAATTTCACCAGAAATCTCTTTTCCTTTATAAACCACTGCTACCTTGTTATAGTTCCAAGGTACAGTCTTTGTACTCACCACCGGCATTTGCACTACCGGCTTTATAATTACTGGCTCTGTACTTGCGCCTTTCACAGTCACAATCGTCTTTGCGCCTGGCACTACCACTTTTAAACCTCCCACCACTACTGGCTTTGGTTTCTCAACAATCACTTTCTCTTTCACAGCTTCCTTTTCTAACTTGCCACTCGACTTTATCATCATCACAGCTTGAGACGGTTTCTGACCGCTATCACCTTGTACCAGTTCTATCATGTGTGTGTGTTTCGTGGTGATTTAGCAGCGGATTCTGGGTAATGTTTGGGGCTTCGGGAGCCTGTACTTCAATTCTCCTCTCATCAATGAGATCCTGGATGGCATTCTTTAACTGCCAACATTTTTCAGTATCGTGGCCCAATGTTCCCGAACAGTATTCACATCTAACAGAAAGATCAAGATTTTTCGGGGGTGGGTTTGGAACTTTAGGTGCCACTGGGCTCAACATCCCCAACTCTTTCAACCTATGATAAAGGCTGGTGTATGATTCCCCGAGAGGGGTGAATGTTTTTCTTGCTTTGTTTCTCCAATCAGAGTCCGGCCTGGGCCTATTTTGGTTTCGGTAAGGTTTAGAGGTTGGGTATGTGTTCTGGGTGTGGTACACATTGTGTGGAGCTTGAGCTCTCCACACATGGGGTGGTGGTGGTGGGTAGGCTTGGGTTTGTGGGTGGTGGTAATGTGGGACAGTTGGTGGGTATGGTGGTGGTGGTGGGTTATATGGGCTGGGTGTGTTGTAGGGGTTTGGCGGGTAAGATGGTGGCGGTGGATTATATGGAGTTGACGGGCTTGGTGGGTGTTGGCGGTAGGGTCTTGGTGGGTTATAATGTGGGTTGCGACTCCATGGCCTGCTTTCTACGGTTGCTACCTCTTCCTTCTTCTTCTTTCCCATCACTCCCCCGTTCCCAGTTTGTATAGCTTGATTGGTGGTCTTGATAGCCGAAAAACTCATAATTTTGTTTGTCTTCAAACCTTCCTCTACAAAACTTCCCATTTTCACAACTTCATTAAAACTCTTTCCAATTGCTGACACTAGATGGCCGTAGTATGTTGGATCCAAAGCTTGTAGAAAACAATCCACCATCTCTCCTTCTTTCATCGGTGGATCCACTCTAGCGGCCTGTTCCCTCCATCTAAAACCGTATTCTCTAAAGCTCTCTCCTGGCTTTTTCTCCAGCTTGGTAAGGGATAACCTGTCGGGTATGATCTCCAAATTGTACTGAAAGTGACTTGCAAAGGCTTGTGCTAGGTCATCCCAGACGAACCACCTTGTATGGTCTTGTCGAGTATACCATTCTAAAGTCGAACCACTCAGACTCTGGCTGAAGTACGCCATCAATAATTCATCTTTACCTCCCGCACCTCTCATCTTGCTACAGTATCCTCTGAGATGAGCTACCGGATCCCCGTGTCCGCTATACATGTCGAACTTTGGCAACTTGAATCCCACGGGAAGCTGCACCTCGGGGAACAGACACAGGTCTTTGTAGGCTACACTCACCTGCCCTCCTAGTCCTTGCATAGTGCGGAAAGCATTCTCAAGACTTTTCACTTTCCGAGCCATCTCTTCCTGCCCGGCACTTGTTTCCATTATCGGAGCATGAGACTCATGTTGTCTGAAAGTCGGCTCTGGAGGGTAGTAGTGAGGATCCTGGATATGAAACATCGGTTCACTAGAGGATTTGTGCATAGCAGCGGGCGGAGGTGCCACATACACATGAGCAACTTGTGGTATGTGAGGTGGTGCTTGCTTGGCTGGAGGTGGTGGTATCTGGGAGGTGGAGGCATAGTAGTGAGGGTAATCGGGGTAGGTGGAGGATGAGTTCATGGTTGGTGGCTCAGGGTTAGGATTGGCTGGAGGGACATATGCAGGGTTAGCAGGGTAGGCTGGTAGTGGTTGACCTCTAGACCAAGCCTGGTACATCTCGGCCATCTGCTGCCTCAGCTTGTACATTTCTTCCTTCATCCCTGCCACATCCACGATCTCTTCTTCGTGAGCAGGGTCCACAATAGTTGCCTCGATTTCCTGGGACACAGCCTTTGTCATCTTTTTGTATCTGGTGTTGTATGGGTGGGTAGCCAGAATGCCAGTTGCCTAGAGAATCTGGACTCACAAGCATCAACACTCGTTAGTTGTTAGCGCATGAATAAAATGCAACGACTTTAAAAACAAACACATTTGCTCGAGTCGTTATGCATCATCCCGGCCGCTGCTCATTTGGACCAATCACTTTTCTCTTTTTCCGCTCTTTTTCTTTTCTTTCTTTTTCTTTCTTTTTTTCTTTTCTTTTTCTCTCTCTTTTTTTCTTTTTCTCTCTTTTTTTTTTCCTTGCTTTCTCTTTTTCCTTCTTTTCTTGCTTTTTCTTTTCATCTCTTTTTCCTTGTCGTTTTCATAATTACGTTCCTATTTATTTGCCTAGCGGATTTAAAGGAAATGACATAAAGCAAAAGAATTGATAACAACACTTGTTTTCTCATTGATAATTCAAAACATTGATTACAAAGTGATGTTTTAAAAGAAAAATAAAGATGATGCATGCCCTAAGAGTACATTAATGCACCTAGTGCCCGCGAGGCATCGTTCGGCCTTGCCGCGGGCCTATATGCTAATCCCCTTTGAAGCCTATCTAGGTCGGCCATGACTTGTTGCACGAAGAACTTCACTACAGATACAAAAGTCCTTCGAGACATATCTTCACAAAGCTGAGTCTTCCGGGTGATGTATTGGGCGATGCGAACAATCTTTTCTCTGATGACCCCCTTTTCTTGCAATAACCGGCTTATTTGTTGAGTGCGAGCATCCAAGGTATGTTGATTGTCCTTTTGCACTTGTTGCAGCTCCAATTCTAATCTAGCCATAGTCATGTAGCAGTGCTCTCTCTCCTCCTCAAGATCTTTGATAATCTTGTTACTCTTGACCGTGGCTGAAATTATTTTCTTTCTAAGCTGAGCTACTTCAAAATCGTGCTTGTCTTGTAGTTGCCGAACCAACTTGGCTCTTTCCTCAGCATCTTTGTCCATTTGCTTCCGAGCCCTGACTAACTCTTTTTCAGCTTTGTCCAAATCGAAGCTATAGTCATTTACTTTCCGCCGTAGAATCTCAATTAACTTTTCATCCCGGGCTGAACGAACTGGGGTCTCGGATGCAATTTTCATTTGAGCTATTTGAGCCTTCAACATATCATTTTCCTTCTTCAGCTGTTTCTTTTCCACTTCATCGGATGTTGCTTGTAAGCCACTCTCGAAATGAAGATTTCTCAATTTATCCTCCAACAGACTGATTTTGGCCTTGTATTCTTTTTCCTTGGCCACCCATTTCTGATTCTCCTCGGATTGCTCTATCAGGTCTTGCAAGTGAGGTCTCTTTGAAAGACGTTCGTGTTCAACCCCTCGTCGGTACCATGTGGAGTATCCAGGTGATATCTTCCCCTTTGCCCTATTCGGCACACAAGTATCAATCTTCAAATTTTGGCACTCATTCCAGATTTGCCGGATTTTTGCTTTCGGGAATTGCCCGTCCGGACCAATCTCCACAGCTTGCACACCGAGATCCCCATCTCTCGGAATAATCTGACACCGACCCAACTGTCGTAGGGCTCTGTATGGAGCATAAGGTTGTATACTCTTCAAACCCATGATCAAAAATGGCGATCCCTCCGTTGGCATGTATATCACCTCGTCAAGAGGTAACCAGTCATACGTCCAATCAATTTGACCGTCAGTTAGTGATCGAAGATACACAATCCAACCTTGGACTCCTTCTGGCAACTTTACTTCTTTTGTCCTCGTATTGAACTCTTCCAAACATGTCCGTTCGGCCGAACCATAGCTCGAGAACGAAGGATGGTGGCATAGATGCTCAATTAGCCAAATTTGCAAGATCAAGTTACACCCTTCGAAGAAGCTAGCCCCTGCTTTGCACGCAGTCAGAGCACGGTAGATGTCCGCCACAATCATTGGGGCCAGAGTACAGTTATCTTGTACTATCAGTGTGGTAGCTACTCCGGCAACTTTTATGTTGATATGTCCATCTTTCCTCGGGAATACAACAACTCCGAGAAATGCCACCAAAAATGCGAACCTCCGGTGTTCCTCCCATTTCGCTCGGTTGGACTTACAACATAACTTGTTGGTAAGATCATTGAAACCCCCAACGTGTCCAAACCTATTGTAGATGAAGCTTAAAGAACAAAACCCGTTGGCCAGATCTTCATTGTGAACATTCCGGGCAATTTTCAAAGAGTCGAGGAAGCGATGTACTGTCACCGTCCTTGGAGATACCGGGTATTTTCCTTTCAGCGGAACCTCAGTCTTCCCAATGTAGAAGGCAATTTCCTCCAAAGTTGGGGTAAGTTCAAAATCTGGGAAATGAAATACGTTGTGTGCCGAATCCCAAAACGTGACCAACGCTCTAACCACATCACCTCGAGGAACCATGTCTAGTAACCCGTAAGGCCTTTTAAGTACTTTTTGACCCAGTCTTGACCATCGGATCCCATGTCCTGCCACCATAATCTCAGCTCCAAAGGGATTTTATTTAGGGAAAATTGTTCATTCATCATCGTGCTCGTCCCGCACATTTATTAAGGTGATTTTATTTAGAAAAGGAAAAATCTTTTTCAATGCAAGTTTTCAATTTTTGAATGAAAGAAAAGAAAAATGATTTTTCGAAGTGGCCATTTTTGCCAAAACAGCCTTCCGTCGTCCTTTCGGAACATTCGGCCATTTCCAAAAATAGCAATCACCTCAATTATTTGAAAAGAAAATCTTTTTGGTCTTTTTCTAAAAGTGTGGTTGGACCCGTTTAAGGGTTGCCTACGTATCCCACCTAATGGCGAGAATCAAACCTCCGTAGTTCGGTTAGATTATGTGACCAATTATTTTAACAACATTGTCCCTCCTATTTTACAGATTTTCTTTTCAAATATTTGACAACATTTTGCTAATACTCTTTTTTTCAGAATTTTTCTTTCTTTTTCTTTTCGAGAATTTTGCCGGTCTACATAATGATCCAAGACAATTAAACTGCAACATATAATATGCTCGGTCTTTAATTACCGGGTCACCTGTCCTAGACGGACCCAACCCCTGTGTTGAGTCCCCTAAGTCAAATATGATGCAAATAATCGTCCTAGACCTATGTTCAAAATCTTATGGTTTCATGGATTGCTAGACCGTGTACCCGAGCGGACAACTCGAATCGAGCAGGGGGCTACGTACCGGTGACCCGCGGAGTCAATCGGCTTTGTAACTTATCCGGCCTCTGTTTTCTTAATTTAAGGTGACTTTAATAGAAAGGGGAGTCTCAACCAGTAAGCACATCCCCGGGGGAGAAGAGAGAAGGGTTTTCGGCACAGTTTTATATACAATCCACATAATATCAAAGCGATAAAGCACATAGCATGTTGTTCAAATCATATAATGAAGTCAAACAAAAACGCGAACGGCAGTTCTAAGGAGCTCGAGTTCTTAAACCCTGAAACCGAAGTTCGGGGTTGGGGTCCCCAGCAGAGTCGCCAGAGCTGTCACACCTCCCTTTTTACTACCCCAACACTTAAAAGCGTATAAATACACTTGTAGGGTATACCCCGACGCTCAATTACCCGAAACGGATAAAATAACGTAAGGAAGGAGTTTTTCCAATTAAAGGACAATCGGTTCGGGATTTTATTAGAAATTAATCAGAGTCGCCACTTGGGAATGATAATGGTGTCCCAAGTCACCTGTTAATCCCGAATCCGAGGAATTTTGACTCTTATAAATGTCTGCGAAGCAGAGATCCGGATAAGGAACTCTGTTAACCCGGGAGAAGGTGTTAGGCATTCCCGGATTCCGTGGTTTTAGCACGGTCGCTCCACTGTCGTTCATGATTCTCGTTTGACTCAATTATAGGTTTTAACAACATAATGTGCTTTACGTTAAATATTATTTTTAGGAATTTGCGGTATCGCGAAAACACGCCTCGAGTCATACCGCAACCAGTACGCCTATGACTTTTGGTGTATTTCAACTTTACCGAGATTTGGATTTGAGTCGCACCAAGTGCACACTCGTTCATAGGAAGGTATATTAAAATCGTGCCTTAAGATAGTCTATATCGGCTTTTAACCTTGGGAGAGGCTATGGAATTCACTATTAGCCTCTCCGATTCTACTATGTTATCTTATTACTAAATGGGGGCCCCGTTGTTATTCGGGCGAGGCTCATCCCAATTTAATTTATTAAAGTCCAATCCTATTTTGCGTGTACTACATTTGCTATATTGTTTTTGCCTTAGCCGATTTTGTATCATTAAATACTCCAGGCCCGTCGAATTCATGTTATTGATTGGGCCTAGTCTCCTCTTCTGCTTTCCTTGCCGAGTTTTCAATCTGCCCGGGCCTTAAAGGCCCAAGCCGTTTACCGGGTTTCCATTTTTGCCAAGCCAGTCAATTCTATATTATATTTCGGGCCCAAATTGAAAGTTAGGCCCAAATTAAGCGAAAATACTAAAGACAGCATAAACCATAAACTCATAGTAATCAAACATAGAAGAACAAAATTTAACTACTCTTTTATTAATCAAAAGGCAAAATAACTGTACAAAAATATCAATGCTAACTCTGAATTATACAAAATACACAAAAGCTTAATGCACTTACTATCTCTGATCTGGACCTATACTAACGAATTCAATGATCATTTTTAGCTATTTACTAGTTGAAAGCTTTTGAAGCTGTAAGAGAAGACTAATATTAATTCTATGTTAACAGATAACTAATGAGAGAATTAAACTAAATGACTATTTTTATCTCTGTTTTTGTAAGCTAACATATTAACAAATAAGTTTTTTAACTAGAAATCAATGATGAATAACTTAGCTATGTGAAGTATAATCTATAAGCTTACTAGCAAGTACCGATATTACTATACTAAATAACTGCGAAATTGAGATTTACATTGGATTAGATTTTTAACGCTTGCTTCTATATTGGTATCACATTACCCAGTTGCAGATGGACTATCATGCTTCTCTAATCATTATTCTCTTTTAGAACTTACTTATTTTTAACATACTGATTTACAGTTATGATCCACTACTAATATTAATATGAGCAGAGATTTATTTGACACTCTTCATATGATTGCTTCCCCTTTGATTACCCACATTTGGGCTCAGGCCCTTAAAATTAATTAAACTATTCGAGCAGAATTTAAACAACCCAATTACTCAGTTACAATAATCCCAAGCATCTACGTCTAAGTGATTCAACGACTTGAACACGCTTATACTACTGATTTTACCATGACTTTAGCTCGATAGCCTTTACCTAATTAAACTAAGTGGTAAGCTATCTACATTATACTACTACTATACTACTGCTACTATACTAACTATTACATCTCTTGTGTTTATTGTGTTTTCTACTACTATAGACTACTATGATAATCAATTTATAAGTCAAACCAACATTATTAAATTACAATCTACATAGCAGCATATAATCAAACTGGATCTCCATTTATCTATCAACAAATCGATTACAGCTTCAATTGATCAGAGGGGTACCTGGATCAACAAGTAGAAAAGCCAATGAGTCTAGGGGGATAAGCAATAAGCAATAGGACCCAATCAGCAATGCAACAGAGAGATGAAGGCACAGCAACACAGCAACAGCAAAGCCAACAGCAAATAGAAACCCAGATGATTGAATCACAACAAAACCAGGAAACCTAAAGGAGTTCACCCAAATGCCCGCTCCACAAATACCAGAAAAACACTACTGTTCTATTGCTATTTTTATCTCTCGAACTTTGTATGAATTTTAGCCTAATTGTATTTCAGAATTGCTTAGAATTGGAACCCATCAGCCCTTGTTTAGGTGTATTTATAGTTGAAGCTAAGGGCTGATGACTTGGGGAGAAAGTATGGGATTAATCCCACTTCTCCCCCTCCTAAAATTATGAAATGTATACTTAAGTCCCTAAAGCAGTTACCAGAAATCCTTCCAGCATGTGCTGGAAGGTTCTAAAGATTCCTTTTAGGGGCTTTTTACCTATGACCTTAGGGGTTTGAGATTTTTACAGATTTCCCTTTTTAAGGAGACCATTATACCCTTAAATCTCTGCAAAATTGCAGAAATCAGGGGCATGAATGACTCCATTACCCTCTTAAGTTCTAAACTATTTACTGTTTTACCTTTTAACTCCCAATTGTGCCCCTAAGGGCACTGCTGATTCACTAGCTTACCTAGGTTAAATTTCAGCATCCTTTGCACCTATTTGACTAATAGCCAGCCGTTGCATTGGTATTTAAGGGCTGGCCAGTTCTAATATAAGGAACTATTTCAAACTTAGCCAATTTTCTTTCATTTTCAGTTTATTAAGACCTTTATTTCATTTTTAAACTAATTGCAGGACTAGCCTGCTTTATTGTTAAAAGTAACTCTTTAAAATCTAGCCAGTCTCAAGTTGAGACTTAGCTTTGGCTATTAAAGCCAATTACTGAACAATTGGGCCCAAAACCTTTACAGGTTTGGACACTTTGCTGTTCAGGGCTCTGAAAAGAGCCTGGGCTAGTCTGCATTTGCAAACATAGCCATTTTGCACAACCAACCACTTTTAGAGTGGGCTGTGTGTTAGGGCCCTGTAGAATGGGTCAACCCTTTGCAAGGTTGACCATTCTTAGGCCAATTATTTAACTAACAGCCTATTTTATGATTTTTAAGTTAATAACTATTTAAAAACTAACCACTTTAAGGATCCTAATACTAGCAGCTATAACCAATTCACCTAAGCATGATAGGTATTAACATTGTTCTTACTAACATAAGACTATTGTAAACTTAGCCATTTCAACCCACAATTGCACACATAAACACATGAAACCAAATATGTTTATCAACTAATCAAAACTCAGAGAAGAAGTTGGATAATGTTGAATTTTAATCAATCAGACTCACAAACTCAATTTCAAATAGCAAAGTGTCAATTAAACATTAAGCAGGCTTAGTTACAATCAATTCTATGTTGAGTGATTCACTGGAAGACCCAAAGCACACTTAGGGTTCATGAACATAGGCATAGTAAAGGCTATCTTTCATAACATTCAACCAGAGATGAACTAAGGCTTATATCAGACATGAGAGCAATGGGTCTAACAGATTAATATGAGAATGGTAATCAACCAACCTAAATCTAACACAAGTGCATGACAAATAAGATGAAGATGATGAAAAGAAGAACATGGAGAAACAGTGAGAAAGAAACAAGAAAGATCAACCAGGATACTTCAAAAGCAACTTAATGTAAAGATGAGAAGAGAATGAAGTTAAGCTACTATTAAAACTATGCATTCATGACAATAGGAGAAAGCTGGACTGTAAAAGCTAAACAGATCCAAAGACTACAATATTTACAAGATGAAGGAAGCAAGGGAATTCAAGGTAACTCTTATGACTTAACAGAACATGATTTGAAACAAACACTATGAAGATGATCAAGATGAAAAAGAGGCCTAATTCTATCATAGATCATGAAAGCCAAAGGCAACAAGAGTGGCCACAGTAACTTGAACTTAATTTTAAATAGCAGATACAGATCAAAGATCATGCTTTTGCAGTGAATCAAAACTCAACAATTAAAATGACAAGGGAAAGATGAAATCTCTGAACTTAGAGCAAAGAACCATAAAAACAGGACAAATAACAGATAAAATCCCATTATTAACGGGCTCAAAAGGAGCATGCAAAAACAAAAGAAGAAACAATCAGATAAGATCCTTATAACTAATCAGGAGAGAAGAATCATTCAAACTATTTAAAATCTAACGAAGAAGACTAGAGTCAAAACTAGGCATGCAAAGGAGATGTTGAAGACCAACGATATTGAAAGGTCTAATATTAACAGAGGACAAAGATATCAGAACAGGAGTCCAAACAGAGAAGCACACAGACGAGATAGATATAACAGCTGACTAAACTACTAAGCATGTGAAGCATGAGATAAAGAAGAAGGGTAAAAAGAAACAGAAACTTATCAAAAACTAAGAAACCTAATTCATGCGACTAATTAATAAAAACATGCTAAACACACAAACAAGAACAAAGAAAATCAAACAGGCAAGGGAAAGGAACTTAGCTCGCAGGGCCTGTCCCCTGAGCTTCCTTCCTTTTCACTCTTTTTCTTTTTCCAGTGTTCTTCTCTTTTTTGTTTCTTTATTTCCTCTCTTTATTCCTTTGTTTCATTTTTTCTTTTCTGGTCTTTCTTTTAGGCTTAAAGATGAAGCCTTTATGACTCTGAGTTGCAGGGGGGTGTTCAGGGGATGGTGAAGGAAGGATCTTGGGTGGTTCAAGTTTTGGAGTCGCCGGAGTTAGGTTTCCGGCGACTCTTTTTGGAATATTCGAGACGCTCCAGTGACATTCGAAGGGAGTGAATGGTATGGTTGAATAGATCAGGGGAAAAGGGATTGGATGGCATTGGTTTGAAGATGGTGCTCGTTGTTTGGTGGTCACCGGCGAAGATTCCGGTGACCGGAACTTGAAGAACAGGGTGTTTTTCTGGGGTTTGATTGGAGAAGAAGATAGAGATGATAGAAAAGAAGAGAGGAGGGGTAAAGGGGAGCCGGCGACCACCGTGGAGGGTGGTGGCCGCCATTGGCCGGCTAGGGTTTCTGTGATACAGATGATGATGAAGAAGAGAGAGGTGAGAGCGAAAGGGCGGCTAGGGTTAGAGGAGTGTGTAAATGGCGAAAATCGTTCAGACACAAGCTTTTTATAGGTCGTGCGTCCGAGGTGATCGGGGCCGTTCAATTGGTGAAGATCAACGGCTCAGAGAGGCGTTACTTATACGATGCCGTATTGTTGTCTGGGAGACTGAAGCCAACGGCCCTTAGATCGAATCAAATGGACGGCTGGGATCAATTTATTATAATTAACTGATTAAATCGACTAAATATCTCCACCGTTGGATTCAGCCTTTTGAACGGTGGAGATTGAATCTCATGGGATCAGACGGGCCAATTCACTGGGCCAATTCACTGGGCCAAACAACTGGATTTCAATTGGCCCAGTTTATTATACCTATATATATATATATTTTGTATTTTCTGATATTAATGATTTTTATGCAATTTCTTTTATACTTTTTTTTCTTTTTCTTTTATGAAAAACTATAAATCCTAATTTCCTACTTACTCTAATTTTCTAGTATTTTTTGTAATTTTTCCACTATTTTCCTACTTAAACTATTTTTTGCTAGTTTTACTTAAAATCTTACTAATTTAAACTATCAAACTAATTACCTAGCCCATTTTGATTTTTCCCTAATTGTAAATTATTCAAAAACATAAAATGCATTCAATTTCCAAACAAGGCATGTAATTGCACTTAAAAGTATATTTATTTTAATTTTGGAATTACTTGCTCGGTGCAAAAATCATGTGCTCACAGCGCTCAATGGTCTTCTTATACTTCTCCTCCAATTGGGAATACTTCAACCCGACAACATCAAGCTTTTAAGTTTTGGAGTTCAAGGCCGCCTCAAAATTCTTCAATATTCCAACAGAGGGAGCCTCGCGATCGGATGCAGCAAGAACGTCAGTATGGACTTTAGTCCATTTGGCCCTAGCCTCTTCAAATTGAACCCTCAACGAGACGATCTCTTGGCTAAGGGTCTCTATTTCTTGCTTGATTTGGTGCAACCGATCCTCCAACACAACAACTTTAGTAGCTTTAGCTTCCAGTTCTGAGAGGTGGGAAGTAGTTTGGTCCCACTCGGCCAAAAGTTGATCCTGCTCGGAGTTAAGTTCCTCCTTATCTCGAACCCACCTTTGGAGACCCGCGGAAGCAAGAAAATTGGATTGCAAAACAAAAAGGGCAAACTCAAAATACTAATATATCAAAGATAAAAGATATAATGAAGAAAGCGAAGAATGTACCACTACAACGTTGTGCATAGCATTGTTCAACAAACACTCTGCCAAGAAAGTATCTTCTCCCTATCTTTTTCTAAATCCAAATGCTTCAGATATTTAGCAAGTTCCATCAGCCGGGGCAGCAAATTGCATCAGGTAGAGACCGAGAGAGTAATGATCTTCCTCCTTTGCGAATCTTCTAAGAGGGCGAAATAATTTTGCCCCAAGTTTCCATAAACGGGGGACTGGGGGAGAGGAACATCCTAATTTTGGACAGAGGCGGCCGATGGAGATGATGTAGCAGTTGCTAGTAGTAAAAGAAGAGTTGGTGAAGAAGGAAATGGAACTGATGGCATTGAATGATGAGAAGTGGCTACAAAAAGTGTAGTGCTGGTTGTTTGTTGCTCGTTCACCGAAGACGGTAGGGACCCGGTACTCAGCCTCGTAGTACTGGGCTCAGTGACTGGGATCCAGAAGCGGGAGTTGGCACTTTCCACCATCTCAAACTCCCCCAGAGCACCAAGGCATCGTCCTCGATTAGTGTAACTAACTCAACAAATTGAGAAGTCTGTTGACCTTAGGAAGGTCGTCATCTTATGTAGAGAAGTCCCCTCCTCGTTGGCTTACATATCATCGTCAATCATCACGGTATCTATGGCCGGCCCGTGTAGAGGGCTCGTCACCACAACTTTCGAAGATGACTTGGGGGCGGCAGTCTTCGCCCTCTTATTCTTTCCTCGGGTCATGGAAGAACGTCTTCTCTTTAGTTGCTTATTCTCCAGCCGGGGACTCTAAGAAGAAGACTCGCACCAAAAGCAGACCTGGAGACATCTGTCTATGTAAAGGCCTCCTACAACAACCTTGCCGCATCAGCAGGATTAGACAAAACATCCTCCTCGAGGGTGACAACTGAGCCCTGGGGTAGACCTAAATTCAATAGAAGAGAAGGGTCAAACAACCTCCTTATATGAAAAGGTTAAAACAAGATGAGTTCGACTAACCATGATTTTTGGCCTTCCACCCGTATTTAAGGGACAGTTCTTTCCACGTCGAGTTTCCGGGTAGTAACGTCCAAGATTTTCTGGACCCATTGGTCCAAGCGTTCAACCTTCGTTGGAACCTACCGAGTCGCTAAAATAACTAAAAGAAGAAGGGCCAATAACGAAGAGGAATGATATTTAATGGAAGAAAAGAATTAATGGTGGACTTACGAGTACGGTTCCATAATTTTGGAAAAGCTGGAGTCGTGGCCGGGATGATGTCACTAGTGGCGACTGAAACGAACCATTCCATCCATCCACGGTTTTTGTCATCATCCATGTTGGATAGCAGAGCGTGATGGCCACACTTGCTGAAATTTATCATTCCCTCGTAGAAGATCTTAGGGGAATAGAGGTTCATCACTCGAGTTAGGGATAGCTCTTCTCCCGTCTCCTGGCATAGGCGCCGAAGACAAGTGATTGTCCTACACACGGAAGGACTTACTTTTTCCAAGCACACCCGGTAGCAGAGGCAAAACTCCATGATGACATAGTCAAGCGCTCTACTCAAAGAAAACGCTCCCAAAGTGAAGGGATACGTGTAAAAATATGTAAAACCCTTCTTGGATAAGGTTATCCGCTCTGCCAGCAACAATAATGTCCAAATATTGACAGCAGCAGTCTTCTTTCACAATAGGGATACTGGAAGGACAGATTGAAGAAGGCTATACGCTAACAACCTGCGAACGAGGGTGATCAGAAGGATACTTCTCTACAAAATTTTTGGAAGTAATTAGATTCTTTAGGATGATGGTAAATACCGTAGGGGCAGTAGTAGCTTTATCTTTGTCCTTTGAAGAACAAGGACTCTGGAAGAAGAGGCCATTTTTTAAGAAAGTTTTCTCTCAAGGAACAAAGTTAAAGAAAGTTAAAAGACGAAGTATGAGATGAGTAAAGAAATTTTGAAAATTTTAGAGTATTATGAAGTGAACGAAGGAAGTTGATGTGTATAATTAAAGGTATAAGTGGAAAAACTCGTGGCCATAATTACCTCGATAATTGACAAAAGTGATGCTAAATTGTGGGATGATGCGTGTTCGGAGCATTAAATGCGGGGAGACGTGCGTCTAATCAACTGTCAGAAAATTTTCAGGGGGGGTTAGTGATTTCCCACCAAAGAGGGTGTTTCTACCAACTTTCTGGTGACAAAATATTATGCTACCGGAAAGCGGGGGAGGGGGGAGGTATCTATATATGGTAAAATATATTTATATTAAGAAATCACACGAGGAAGTGACATATGGAGCCGAAGACAGAAGATAGTTGAATTGAATCCGAATGCAACAATCTCGTTTGTCACCAGGGAGAATGATACTCATAAAGATGAAGTAAATACTTACCACCTGATAGCATTAATTGAGGATTATTCTACAGTATTATGTACACAGACCGTTACAAGGAATTTGACATTCACTGTCTACCGTTACACATTCTTCAATGGCCCTCATAACTGACATTAAAGAAGGGCTTGATCCTAGGACCTTGTTCCCTAGATGCAGCTACAAATAGTAAGCTCTATTATCATTGTAAAGAACACGAATTTTCTGGTAAACATATGCTACACACTATTCAAAGCTCAATATAATTTTATCTTCTTGTTTACTGATATTGTTGCTATTGTTGGGAGCTCGCTCCCGGAATTTCTATTTCACCTATTTTATCTCCATCGCAATGCTAAGTATTATACTTTATCTAATTCATCTATTATTTCAGGATCAAACTAATTCACTTGTACATAAACTACGTAAAAATTCAACTGTACCGTTTTTCGAATAAATATGATTTTTTAATTAATGCTGTGCGCTAGACGAGCCATAGAATAGGGTGGCTACGCCACTGTCCGATATAGTTTTGGGATAGAAGTATGTGTTTAGCAAGCACCACTGATATTAGTTCTTACCTATGGTAATTTTAATTTCTTTTACGAAAAAATAAAAATAAAATAATAAAAGTTAAGCTCAAAAATAAATAGGACGTATCAAGTCCATGGTTTTGCTATGGTAAAAGCACCCGAAGTCAAAACAACATATAAGAATTTGTAAGAGAAGAGGAGAATAGGGCAGGTTTAATTCTGGAATGAAGTGTAATTACACCTTTCTAATTTCGTTCAATTTTACCAGGTAATTACTTGACTAGATAAACAAGCAAAAATATGTAAGTACACCAATTTAAATTTGGCTTTCCAAACGGACTCTAATTTTTGCATTAGAATTCTTCGGTTCCCCGTATGAACATTTTTCTTGGAACTCTTAACTACTATTACAACCAAGCCTGCAAAATGCACCAGAACTTGTCGCATAGGCTAGACTTCGGCAATAGATTGGAAATTTTATGAGTTTGCTTCAGAGCTACCTAAGAGGTTTACCAAAAAATAAAGGGAAGAAAAATAAAAAAGGAAACAACATTGCCTTATAAGAATGCTCCAGGAAAGGTTCTGAGATACACGGATATATTTCTTCTTCTTTTATGAAAGAAGATACGTGGAATTTGATAGAACAGAAGCCATTCACACAAATATTAAATCCAAGGATGGATATCCCTACCTAAGTCGAACAATGTCAAATGTGAAAGTAGCAACATGCCTACTACACAATATATATAGAGATTAGGCAGAGGACAATCACTACATGCTCATTTCTGAAATACAGATAAGGAAAATATGGACATACTCACATCTTTTTTAGAACATTGGCTCCAGTCGATTGGAGTTGTATTATCTACTTTGGACCAATGACAATGGCAATCACCATCAGTTCGGCTGCAGTAAGCCTTACTTTTGCTTCATTGATTAATTTAAAGGCATGCATAATGTTACTGCCCCAGTAGCAATTGAAATCCACTTCGCACGAGACTAAGTTGCTACTCTTATGATGCATTGCCACAAATTAAAGCAATTCAACAAGGCCTAGGAGGGACAATAACCACTTACAACTCCTATGATCCATTGACCTGGCTTTCTACTTGGTACACTCCATTTGGAACGAGCATAGACTCTTCGAGAAATTTCTGTAGTACAGATACATAAATGTCTGGGAAAGTCCGGTAATGGTCTACATGGGGAGATGAGCCAAAGTTGAAAGAGTGAACCTTTCTCCCACTTTGTCTCTGCTCTTCAATAAAAGACTCAACCGACTGAACTGGAATGACCTTGTCAGCAGAACTGTAAAGATAAAGCTGCGGACAAGAAGGCTGGTTCTTGACAAGGGCAGAAATTATCTTCCTCAGCCGCCTGTGCATCGGAGACAACCAATAATTAAAAGCAGCTAAATTTTATTTCTGTACCTTCTAATCAAAAGCTAAATACCGCTGAAGTACTTACGCATTAACATCAGGCAAATTAAGAAGAAATGAGAAAAGCTTCTCAAATGCTGCTAAAAGCAAGGTTTCCATCAACATGGGTTCTTTCCCTTGAATGTTTCCTGAGGTTAACCCACTTTGCACTTCAATTCCTTCTCCAGCTTCCACTGAAGGATGTACAGAAGAGCTACGCTTCTGCAGCAGGGCTGTAGTAAATCCTGCTGCCCAGACCTGCCAGGTTTAAGATTGATTTACCATATGACATTTCATTTTACCCAATTTTGTAGAAACAGAATCAACAGCATACAACAAAACAGGAAATAATGTTGCACATTTTCTTATTAAGGAGGAACGAAAAAGCGCACCAAGAGACCAAAAATCTTCCAAAATGGCAAAGAGGGACATCGAATCTCAAAGAACATTTAAGAGCTTTGCGTTCTGCTACTCCTCACAAGAGGTTATGATGCGAAATATCATTTAGAAACTCAAATTTACAGAATAACTATCTAAAGCCGTTCAACAGTTTGAAACACATTCCAAACTCATCCCCTTTCCTTTCACCTCGCTGTTTGTTAAATTCTTCGAAATTGGTAGTAGGTATAGCTTAATAAATTTATGATTAAAGCAAAATTGTCAGTAGCTAAATTGTGAAAAATTCCCTTCCCAGCAATCCATTTACCTGAGGCTAAACTTGACACATAGGAATAAGAGTCATATCAAATCAATCCCTCCACAGATACTATGTCAGCTTGCATCTTTACTTCTTTATTTCTTCAGTGACAACAGAAATAAATTTAACAATGGATATTGTCATTTTTAGTTTTTTTTTTTTTTTTGTGGGTTGGGGGGGGGGGGAGGGGAATGGGTATGTAAGCAAAAAGGTTGCTTATGTTGCAAATTTGCACCAGTGTACAACAGCAGCATGCCATATCAAAGAGATATATGAAAAAACAAACACAGGAAATTAAAATACATTTGTGGACGCGTAGTCTAAAACGCTAATAGATAAGACTAACTACCGGGTATGCGGTTCACCAAAGGTAAATGCCCCTACTGCTAATGATATCATAAATTCGCATGCATAATTCTCACTGCTATAGCAGTAAGGAGTAATTGAGAAAAATCACTTTAAAAAAGTCAATCTGGGGTTTCTATAGGGAAGATAGTGTGCAGATACACAGCCCCAAAAAGATGAGCACAGGATGCAGCACATCCTTTCGTATTAAGGATATTCATTTCTATAGCTAGTTAAAATGTGAGTGAAGAGCATGATCCCGGAATTAAAAGCAGCTAGTACACAAACATCATTTGACTCAGTGTCATAACAACAATTGCCATACTAAATTACTAATGAACTGGGGAAAAAAAACATAAACAGAGACAGCACAGGGATACACAAACACGGAGAGAGAAAGCAGAATTCAGACATTCTGTAAAAAGTAATCAATGACACTAAAATGCAAAGGATAATCATTTTGGAATAAACACTTCCCATTGAGAAAAGTCATCTCATTGACAGCACAGAGTAAAGCCGTTTCAGGTATCTTTGACCATATAGTGTGACAGACAATCGTGAAGTGGGAAAAGAAAACTTTCATTTCCTTTCAGCAAATATATTTCCATTCATCTTCGTCCAACAATATGGTGAAAGCGTAACTTCACAAATGTAACTTATTTAAGATCAAACAAATTCATACCTTCAGAAGCAGCTGAATACTATTCTATAAAGTATTTAAGTGATGGTGGGATGAGGGAAAATCAAATAACCTTGGGGCTTATATCAGGGTCGCCACCTGAATCAACAATACATCCCTTGATCTTTTCCAAAAAACCCTCTCTGCTTTTCAAATTCTCCAGAATAGCACCATAACTGTACGTAAAACAAGTAAGAAAAAAAATGAAACAGCTTAAACAACACAATCAAGTTTTTTAAGTCCGATAAATCAACCTACGCAAGCCAGCCAGTATTACTGAAGGTGTGAAAAACCAAACATCTTTCACGACCATCCTTGTCTGATTCCGACAACCACAAAGCAAGCTCATTTGCAAGCACAGCAATCCGCTCCTCTAATTTCTTCCCTAAATCGAACGAAAGCACATCTCTCACAGAAGCAACAAATGTTACAGCATGAATACCCCTAGCGTTATACAACTCAATATACCTCCTTAAATGCTTGGGCTTTGACCCGAGCCAACCCAATAACACAACCGTCACAATTGGGCCTTCTTTGGGCGGCACGCCAGTTTCGATACCCTTATCGCTGCCTGCAGCAAAATGCCAATTGAATGATCTATCTTGCGGGCCAGATAGTATACGGGCAAAACGATTGCTGGATAAGATAGGATTGAAGAATTGTGATGTACTGAAGGGAGGATTTGAAAACCTATATGGAGGTGAAAGTGGGAAGGACGAATTGCGATGAGATAAGAAAATGTGGAGGGTGTTTTTGCGAGATAAGGAAAGTGAAGGGGTGGGAAATGAAGATGGTGATAAAGGAAGGGGCTTGTGATAGAGTTTGAGGAAGAGAGAAGTGGGGAGATGGTGGCGATTTGAACATGTGAGGAGTCTGACGGAGGCTTCCATGAATGGGAATTTTGCTGAGTCGTAGTAGGTTACAGGTGCTGTTATTTGTAGTGGTGGACTGTTGAGAGAAATGAATTGGGCAACCGTCTTTTTTCTACCTGAGCCGTTAATAGCTTTAGTGCCACTTCTTTGGCGTTTGGAACAAGTAAAGTTACTATTCCTTGCGTGAATATCTTCACAAAGTAAAGTTAAATTTATTAAACTTACATAATTTTAAAAAATAAAAATATATATTAATTAATCATAATTAACATCATGTTTGGCCAAGCTTCTTATTGGCCAAAAGTACTTTTGGCCAAAAATTGAAGGATTTGGCCATGTTTTTGGAAAAAAAAGTATTTTTGAGGAGAAGCAAAAGCAGTTTTGGTAAAGTAGAAAAAAGCATCTTCTCTCCAAAAATACTTTTTTAAGAAGCACTTTTGAGAAAAATACACTTAGAAGTAGTTTTTTAAAGTTTGGCCAAACACTAATGGCTGTTCAGAAGTGCTTTTCAAAGTAATTAGCCAAACACAAATTGTTTCTCACCAAAAGTACTTTTGAAAAAAGCACTTCTCAAAATAAGCTAATTTTTGTACCTTGGCCAAACAGGCTATAAGTGATAAAGCTCAATGTGTAAATACATATTATATTCTTATACTTTGACGTAAACACCCGGTACGTGTAAGTTTATGTCCTCTACATTTTTCTCTCTTCAAAAAAATCTAGGCCAAATTATACAACCCATTCAACTTGGCACTATTTTTCATTTTGGCACTTTATTTTACCTTGTTCCATCTTGGCCCTCCAACTCTATTTTATTTGTTCCATTTTGGCCCTCCAATCTTATTTCTTATGTTCCATTTTAATACAAAAGCTGAAACCACTGCAAAACATGTAACTCGTGTATATACACAAATTCGAGGTGTAATAAATTTTCAATTAAATGTTATCACCTGGTTTTTTCATCCATGTCAAATAGATCAATACTAAAATACCTGAACCCGACCGTATTTTTTCATCCACTATTGCCTCATCTTCATTCTCTAAGTTCTAAAGCTTTCATCTGTCGTTTCATACCTGTTCCCATTTAGATGAAATAACCCACAAAAAATATGATCGGGTTCTGGTATTTTAGTATTGATATAGATGAAAAGACGAGGTGGCAACATTTAATTGGATATTTATTACACACGCATTATATTTTTTGTATTGGTTTCAGCTTTTGTGTTAAAGTGGAACATAAAAAATAAAGTTTGAGGACCAAAATAGAAAGGTAAAGATAAAGTGACAAAATGAAAAATGGTACCAAGTTGGATGGGTTGTATATGTATTTGGCCAAAAATCTAAGTTTATATCAAGCATACTCCTGAAATCATGTTTATAAAGGCAAAAATCATGTTTTCAAATGTATGTAGTATCTATTCAAAACTATCACAACATTGAGTATCTAATTTATTGATATCTCGAATATTCTACTAACGTACGTGTCACCTCTAGCCAATTGTATAGAGAAGTTTTAATTTTACATTATCAGTATATTTTCAGTAGAACATATGTGAAGTCTGAAATGCTTGACTCTGTTGTGAGAATTCCTCTTTTTCTGGATAAAATTATAAAAAGCTAGTGCTAATTATCTATGAACCGGATAAAAGAGATTCTCAACTAACACAGTAATACCACTGCATCCTTAGACTTTAAGGCTGAAGCAAGTGGGTGGAAACTAAGTATTTTCTGGAAAAGATAAACACCGAAATTAACACAGACATAGTTCAGGATTTAGCGACTTACTAATTCAGTGACTTTGGCATTGAACGTTCCCAAAACGGTCCATCCAATATATACAAAATAATATACGACCTGTTGGGTAGAATAAGTTCATTCAATAGCCTACTATCAAAACTCCAGTTTCAATCTTTCATCATAAAAATGAGTTCATTATCCTTGTGATGTATAATATGTTGTGGGGAGAGAACGTTACTACTATAGGAAATTCGTGAAGCATAGAACTCTGCCTGATAGAAAATGTTACAGTCTATCATGATTTATTGAGTAAAGGGTACACAAGAAACTTCTTTGAACCAAACTGACTTCATTGATTGTCAGAGGGCTGTTCACTTCAATAACAACAAGCATATTTTATCAATAAGGTTATATTTCTGGCATTGTTTCAAGAGAAGGTTCTGACAACCCCAAGGTTGATAACCAACCTAATAAAGCTCTATTCACTTGTTCTGGAACTTCGTCGTGGGGGTAATGCCCTGCCTGCAAGTTTACAAGGGTTGTGTTTGGGTAGAAATCCTTAATTCGGTTTGCCTTTGCATGATCATGAACCCAAGGGTCTAGGTCACCCCACAACAACAACAATGGACAAGTGAGTTGGCTCAATACATTGTCAAGTGTATACTTTCTTGGGTTCGATATAAGTTGTCTTAATAGTCTGCAGAATGCAAAGTAGAGAACATTAGTTGATTTTCTTAACCTAAACTTTGATAGACAAACAGCAGTAGGAGCTTTTGCATGAAATGAAAGCTAAAAGAACTGACGTTACAAACAACCTAAATCTGATGCTGGTCACATACTTATCAGGTTATATAGGATATGGAGTATATAATGATGGCATTAGAAGTAAGTTTGATGTATCAAACCACTAGGCAAAATGATCCCCTAATTATTGAATGAAATGGCGTGATAAAGTAGATGTAGTAAGACTATTTTGTATAATTCTGAATGTTAGTAGCTCAACATTGTCTTAGAACTTTGACCAATCTGCAACTCTTTTAGTATTCGCTTATAAGCCCGACAAATTCAGTTTAAAGTTCAAAACACAAATTCATCTACAGGCCTGAATCATAAGAGTCAAGGAAATCGATAAGAATGATGATGAAATTTAGACTGATATTTCACATTGATTGTGGTGAAATTTCTAGTAATACTTCTGCTTCTTCCAAGGGAAACAAAGTAATGTCCTTTTAGCCGCCAAACGGAGGCAAAAACGGCCTATAGGCTGTAGCTGCATTCATACCGGTAATAAACTTCACTTGCATTTGGATCAGCAGCAGGAATAGCAATTGAATTGAGGAGGTAATCATCCACATTTGAATGGTTTCTATAGACCTTCAAGAGACAAACATCAAGAAAGTTAGTTCATCTGTCTTCTAATAGTTCCTGAAGATTGTCAGTGGGTGACTAAATAACAAATGAAATGCAAAATGAAGAAACACCCATCCGTTTCTGATGCATCATCATGCGAAAGTTTCAAATTTGAAGCCAAGAAAACAATATTAGAAAACAGCTTCACATGGAAGCAACCATGAACTATTTCTCGCTCCATCTACGATTGTCGATTTTCAGTTTTAGAAAGTCAGCTTTTCTATTGCAAGAGTGAGATACAGCGTTGGCAAAATGTCCTCTTCTATGAAATGAACTTAGAGTTTGAAACCTAGATCCCATGAAACACAACAAACAACTTTAGTATTTCAAATCTTTTTCAAAAGTTAAGAAAATTACGTGAAGTGAAACTTTTTGACCTAAGAAAAATGATAAAAGAGAGATAAATTGGGTCAGAGGGAGTAATTTTGAAGAACTAAAAGATTCAATGGTGCAATTCGAATTCGAAAACTGATGAATCATAGTTTCTTCAAGAACTCATGTGTTAGTTGGTCTTACACATCGATCAATTACCAAATGCTTCTTTTGTTTGCTTATCAATTTGGACTCAGCTTACCATATCAAAAAAAAAAAAAAGAGCAAAAAAAGCTAACAGCTATTTGTAAAGAATAGCAAAAAGAATAGCAAAAGAAGAGTATTATTCGGAGACCTTCTGCTAGCCCAAGATCGTTAACTAAGATTGGATGATTCAACTAAGGAAGAGGAAGCTTTCAAAATAGAAGAAAAGTTTTGGAGAGCAGAACTTTGTTTAGGAAAGAAAGTTTTCTTGATTTTTTTGGCTTGGTTACAAATGCCTAAGACTCTAAGGATGTTTTCTAGATAATATTCTAGAACATGTATAAGAAAAATCTAGTGAACCTTATCTTTCTATAATACTCTAGAATATCTAGATGTATCTTATCTTCCCACAACATTCTAGAACATCTAAATATGTCGACTAGATAAATGTCAAGGATATCATATTAGGACATTCTAGAGGATTTTATATTTTTCCAAAAAATCAACTTTATTTTTTTCACACTATTACTACTTACAGATTCTCTGAATTAGGACACATATGTGCACAAGCAAAAAGGTAAGAGCACTAGTGCATAATTTGCATATGCAAGCAAAGATAAAAATCAAAATTCATTTTAAAAAGTTGGTAGAAGAAAATGTAGCTAGGAAGCAACATACACCACTCTTCAGCTGAGCTTCAATTTGAGCTGGTCGCATGGATAGCCAAAATGCCAATCCGACGACAACACGTTGAAAGATTTCCTCTACTGGCTTTACAATGAACTTGTGTAAGGCTGTCTCTTCAGTTTTGTCAGCTGTAGTAATGTCGTCCCCAAATTGTCCTGCAGAATTTAACAAGGTAACTCCCTTGACTTGCTCAGCTGGCAGTTCTGCTGCTGCTAACAAAGTAGTAAATCCTCCAAGACTGTTAAATAATACAACAGACATCATAATTGAATTCAATCCAATAGTATATGTGACTGAAACAGTACCATGTGCTAATTCATGCAATGGAAAGTTGTCAAATGAGTGAACTAACCTGTTCCCCACTAAAACTGTGGGTTGTTTAACTATCTCCTTTAAGAAGTCGGCAACCTGATCTCTCCAAATCAAGGCATCATAGTCTATTCGTGCCTTTTCACTCCAGCCAAATCCGAGCAAATCCAGAGCATAAACCTTATAACTTTTAGCCAGTTCCGGTATATTATACCTGTGAGAAAAGAAAGAAATGGTTTCCGGAGATTAGACGAAATAGTACTATGCCAAAAGGATGTGCATATGCAAGCTACACCAACTAATATATTATCTGTCTTTCTAGCGTTAAAAAATATAATGGACAACGTATGAGCATCACATTAAAAATGGAAGTCCTTAATAAAGATCAACAGGTCATGGGTTCGAGCCGTGGAATCAGCTACTGATACTTGTATCAAGGTAGACTGTCTACATCACAACCCCGAGGTGCGGCCTTTCCCATATCCTAAGTGAATGCGGGATGCTTTGTGCACCGGTCTATCCTTTTATTTTTGCCTTACTAAAGATCAATACTAGCAAAATCCCATTTTAGGAGTGCCAACGAAGAGTTCTTTTGCAATTTTGTTAGAGAACAAATGTATATCAAATAAAAAGAAGAATATAATCCCACTGAACCTGTGAACACCATGTCAACTCTATCCCACTAAATCTTTTGAACTCAATGCCATACAAACATAGAGACAGAATTACCTCCAATGGAAAGCAGAAGTACCAAATCCGTGAATCAGAACAACTGGAAACCCTTCCCCTTCCTCTACATAATGAATTTTGTGACCTCGCCATATCCAATAGTTGTACCCCTCTGGTTTAAATGGTAATCGTTGCAAGCCTGTATTATCATTTCTTTGTCAAGCAATTTCCAAAGTAAGCAGACCCTTCCCAAAAGAAGGAGAAAAACAGCAATTCGGAGGTACATATGCGTGATGAACTGACCTTGAGCGGATTCAGAAACTACAGAAGGGGTCATAACTGAAGCACCAGTAGCGACAATTCTATTAGTAATAGCGAAGTTCCTTCTATTTATTTCCCATCTGTCCCCTTGTACAAAAAAAAAAAAGAAAAAGAGAGATCGACACTTAACATCAATGAGTTGTACATAGTAATCAAGAAACTGGTGTAAGGTTAAACAAAAAGCTTACTGAAATGATTACTTCTTCCGGGTACAGCTAACCTGTTACCTCTAGGATTCAACCATTCTGTGCTAGCCGTAGCACAAGAAGCTGACATTGATTTTACTTACAAACTAGAAAGTACCCAAAAGCCTTAGGCCTGAGGATTCAAGAATCTTTATGCATGGACTTTTGGAACAGTTGAACGTGGAACTTATAAGTTGGTGGCAGTTTAAAAGATTTTCATTGTCTTTATCCTTGGCTGTATTTCTTCAGATGTTTTTAAGTCACAGTAGTTTCCCCGGGTTTTCAAGTGTTATTACAGGCCTTTTTGGGTCAGATTGCATATATTTTCAGGTACGACTTGGCAATACAGAAGTTAAGTAATTAATCTGAAATACAATGTTATATTTTGTCCTACACCCCTTACATTAATTAATCATTTTACGAGCTTGGAAAGTACTTGTTACAGCAATATTTTAATAGAAAGGTAGTATAAATTGAGCTCTTGAACAAGCAAACATAAAACAATCTTCACTTGAGAGCTATTTAACATTACTACAATGTGTGAATCACTGAATCTAATAACTCAATCTGTTAAAAATGAGAAATTTAATTCAATGTGTGATCAATCTGTGTTCGCGTGATCTTTTTCAGAAACAAAGTGAAACTAGACAGGCGCTGCCGAAATGCTTCAATGAGGAATCCTTTTGTTCCATGCAAAAGACAAAACAACTTCTATGTCGTCCTCTCGCGACAATGCACTTAGAAATTTCAGAACATCCCATGTACAATACTAAACAGATGCTGTGCACAATGTCAAAACCTTGCTCTTCTTTCATTGTATGCTACATTAGCTGGATTTAATTAGTTCAGCACCAGCTCATCGTGTTCACCAATGTTTCTGCTTTGTGTTCATCGTTGTTTCATTTTTTACTAAGTATTCCTTGTCTCTCCAACTCTTGGGTCTCTGGCATAGTTCTCGTCATCCTTTTAGGAGCCACTTCAGAATATCCTGATTCCACTCAATATGAAATCATATATTATGGTGACCATCTCATATAAAAGCTTAAACGGTTATACAGAACATATATTAATTTACTTAATTACCCCCTTAGGTACGTCAAGACTCAGCTCATGACATATGTCTACTGTAATACCATTTTAAAAACTATGTGACCAACTTTATCCAAAATTTATACATATCCAACACCGCGTGGTTTTGTTTTCCTTGTGCTTTTCACAAAAAAAGAAAAAATATTAATTGATACAATTCTTGTTACCATTATCTGTACCTTTGCTGGTTACAAAATATGTTGGATGCTAATTCCTACCTGTGATTATTTTTTCCTTTTAGACCAGCAAATTGTTTGAATTTCCAGTGTTCGAATCATAGCTAAGAGAGAAAATTAAACTCCTGCTAAATGGAGGGAGCTTCAACATATAACCGAGCTCTACAACTGAAGATCTCGTCGAGTGTGAGGCAAAGAAGAAGTGGTTACGAGCCATCAGATACGGAGACAGACTGGACATTGGACAGTCCACACCTGGAAGCAAATGCAAACAATGAAAAAGAAATGCATCTTGAAGAGCCTGGAAGCGAAGAGCCAAATGTAGCATTGCAGAAAGCAAAGGACAATGGTTTTTTGAATGTAAGCCGAAGGACTAATGTCCCAAGTCCTCCTCGAAGGAGAATTACTAAGTCTCCTTATAAGCCTCGTAGAGATACCGATGATGGTGATGATATTCATTCTCCTGCAAAAGCTTTGCCAAGAAGTGTTAGCACATTTGCACGCAGGCCTGATTTGTATTCTCGTAGAAATGTTAGTCCTTTTCAAAAATCTGAGTACCGTAGACATACATCTCCATATAAATATGAGGATGAATTTGCTGATTCAAATAGAAAGCAAAACAATGTTCATAGTAGACTTGGGGAGAAATCAAATTATAATCGCAGGTATGCTTCAGCTCCTAGACCTGACAGACAACATAGGTTTGATGCTTCTAAGGAGAGAAGGAAAGCAGATAAGACGACGTCCCAATTGCCAAACAGGAGCTTGTCGCGGAAAGAGAGGGAAATTCCGAATAAACATGGACCTACAGGAGGTGAACTTAATGAAATGATTGCGAAAGCAAAGATTTCTGGAAGCAGTACAGGCTCTAATCATATGTTTGAAAGCACAGAAACCATTGCACCAGGTGATATTTTCTTTTCTCGGGATTATGCAGCCTTGACTATGCAGCAAATTACTGAAAACAAATCCAATAAAAAGACTCAGGTACTGACTGATAGAAATGTTGTACTACCTGTGAAAAAACCTGCCCATTTTAATAATCAGAGTAGCAGAAGGAATTTATCTAGTAATACTATGACTCGACCAAATATGAGCGCGAGCTCTTCAGTAAGTAGGCAGAGCAGTAATTTGAGTCAGGCTAGTGGAAGGACAACAGCAAGTATGAAAAGGTTCACGGCGAACAGGCAAAAGAAACAATCAGAAGCATGGTTTTCTTGTCTCAACAAGGGACCTTGTAGAACCTCAAGAAGAGAATCTCCAGAAAGAGGGCGCCCGATTGATGAAGCTTTAGTTATTGCCAAGGCATCTATAGTTGAAAGCCTGAGACCCTTTTGGGCTGATAGGTATCAACCTGTTTCACTAGAAGAATTCACTTGCCACAAGCAAGAAGCTTTACTACTTAAAGACCTGGTAAAGACAAGAGGAAATTTTGTACTAGTAGTTAACTTTTTCTGCTTAGATTACACAAGTTTCTTTGCTTTTCTAATGCTTTTTCTTTTAGGTTTCTTCAAATGAAACCTTTCCACAAATCTTATTCAAGGGACCTTCTGGCTCTGGGAAGAGAACGCTCGCGATTGCTCTTCTTCATGAAATCTATGGAGATGCAATCTGCAATGTAAGTAGAAATGTAGAATGACACTTATTAGAAGATATAGAGCTATGCTACATCTTTTATTGTTCATCAGTAGAAATCATCAAGTTTTTTATGTTTCTGTTTCGCAGATATCCCATGATCTGAGATACTTCCAAATTAAGGTACCTTAGACTTTGATTTATTTTCTGCTATTTATTCAATTTTCTGATCTTCCACACCACATAAAAGTATAAGTGTTGTTTTTCTGATCTTGCTTAACTAGTACCAAGAAGTATAAGTGTTGTTTTTCTCTTCTTATCCCCTATTTGCTGATAGGAAACAAAGCCAGTGCAAGTTGTTGTACCAGTAAGCTCAAGTCCTCACCATATAGAGCTCAATGTTCAGTTGGAACCTAATGCTAGATATGCAATTATGGCTTTTGTTAAGCAAATAGGTACTGAGTATGCACAGACCCCTGAAATCAGCAGAGCGAATATGAAGGCTGATTACAAAGGTTCATGTCTTTCGATATAAAAAGTGTTTTAAAAACATTGTATCACTTCAGTCTTGATATCTAACAATAACTTGCTACTTACAGTAATAGTTCTTTATAATGTGGACAAAGCGGCGGAGAACATACAACACCTAATAAAATGGATAATGGACTGCTATTCAGATGCTTGCAAACTCATTCTCTGCTGTGAAGATGATGTATCCATACTTGACTCAGTGAAAAGCCACTCCAAAGTTGTTCAACTTGCAGCTCCTGTAACTCATGAAGTAAGTCTCAAAGTAGTACATTGTAAATAAATTTTCATTAATATTGACTACAAATGTAACGTGTCATCTGATAAATGAGTATCGTTCATATCTTCAACAAGACACGAGAAATTTCCTTCTTACTTAATCTTTTGCATTGTTTTAGATCATGGAAGTTCTTATTCAGATAGCAAGAAAGGAAGATTTTGAACTAACAATGGGATTTGCTGCTAAGATAGCCGCCAAATCAAAGCAAAACCTGAGGAGAGCAATTATGGCTCTTGAAGCCTGCAAAGCTCACAAGTAAGACTACTACTTACAAATTATGCTCTTGCTAGTTTGTGGATTACTAATCCCATGGGCGAAGCCACACTTTGCTTAGGGTGGTCAATTGACCACCTTTATGTGCGTATATATGTAAAATATTATGTTTTAGAGGTACATAACATATATTGAACACCCTTTGTCGGAATTTTTTTTTACTTATTTCAAGTTTGAACACCCTTAAAGAAATCCTAGCTTCGCCACTGACTAATCCACATACATAATACAGCTATCCCTTTGCCGAAGACCAACCAATTTCAATAGGATGGGAAGATATTGTAATAGAACTTGCAGCAGAAATTCTAGCTGATCCAACCACAACAAGGTACATCTTTTCTTGGTTCCTTTTTCAATCTTTTTCTTTCCTTCATTTTGTTTTTAAGGAAATTACGGATCCACTTTAGACTGTTAGTTTACACATGCATAAACTAGACATTTTCCTACTGATGCAACAGGTTATTCTCAGCCCGGGGGAAGTTTCAAAAACTTTTGGTGGAGTTTGTGCATCCAAAACTTATTCTCCTGGTAAAGTATATGTACTTTAATGAGGATGGTTAAAGAGGTAATATTTAAGGGAGATCACAACATGATGATTGTTCAATGCATGCAGAAACTAGTTGAAGAATTCCTTAAAAGGGTTGATGCTGGTATAAAAAGGGAAATTTATTATTGGCATGCTTATTATGTAAGTTCTCTCCTTCTATATTAGAATATTTATTTCAGAAAAGTTCATTGAATGACTGAGGACGATATGCAGGATAAAAGGCTCCCTCTTGGAACAACTGCTTTGTTAAAATTAGAAGGTACATTGTTATGCTATGTATATTAATATATCAGACATTTTAAGTGTCTTCAGTTCTCTTCACCTGGATTGTTGATAGATTTATTATGTATGACTGCAGAATTTGTGGCCAAATTTATGAGCATATACAGGAAAAATTTGGGCAACCGTCAGCAGTTTCACTAAAATTCGTGACTACATGGAGGCTATTATAATTGAGGGAAGGCTCAAATTATGGTGCAACAGTCTGCATTCACGATGAGATAACAGTCATTCATTATATTGTATGTCCAAATATTCGATCATATATAAAGTGATGGTCGACTCACTCTACAAAGTATATTATTTTAGTCTCTTGTCTGTGTGCATTGTCAAATCTTGTTTGACAGTGGAATAGCTACTTCTCTCTACCGGTCTTACCAAAAATTATAACGTACTCTATTAATTTTGTATAAGCACTAGCACATCTTTTCCTGAAAGAAAAGAAAAAGTTCGTTGTTTCCAGTTCTAGTTTTTTCTTTAATTACCTCTACTTGTTATTTAATTAACAAAAAGCAAATCACCTACTGGATACAGACTTTAATAATAGACCTAGTAATATTTTTTCTAGGACTTTCTATCCAAAAATATGTGGAGTGCCTTCAATTTTATCATTCAAGCTAAGCCTGTCAATGCACTTTAATGACTTCAAAAGAACTGCTACAAGACTTCAAAAAACAATATATGAAACAAAACAATCCTATGCACTAAGGGTGTGAGCTTTTTTTCACAGGTCAGTTATATGGTAATTGCAATATTTTCTCTATGATAATTATTACTCTTTCGTAACCTGCTAAAAATAATAATTAACATGTTATTGGAAGTTAAGAATCACAAAGAGTATTTAGAGATGGCAATGAGACGGTGTTGGTGCGGGGCAGGGTGGGTTTGAACGTCAACGGGGTGCTACGGGTTTGAGATTTTGCAGTTTGGGGTAGGGCGGGTTCAATTTTTAAATTAAAAAAAAATGAGGCGGGGCGAGTCACGGGTAGGGATTT
Source organism: Nicotiana noctiflora (assembly GCA_032618575.1). Taxonomy (NCBI): domain Eukaryota; kingdom Viridiplantae; phylum Streptophyta; class Magnoliopsida; order Solanales; family Solanaceae; genus Nicotiana; species Nicotiana noctiflora. Next base: position 54,716 of record JASVEL010002878.1, read on the forward strand.
AATTTTGAAAGGCTAAAATTAAAAAGAAAGAAAGATGCAGAAAGAGGGGAACTCTATATAGGCTTTTTAACTGCGAAAAGATGTACAACTTACTCTAGATAGAATTCATTGAAAGTTGTCCCATGAAAATATTAGATTTGAAGTATATTTATATTTATTTGAGAAAAAAAATTTAATGGGAAGGTGAAGGGTTCTCTCTTCTTTCTTTTTTTTCTGGTCAGAATGGATTATATTAGCTAATTAAGATAAGGAGGTTACAATGCCTTAGAGTTACTGGAGTACCTTAGAGTACCCAAGGCTTCAATGTTCTGCATAATTGTATCTATATTACAACCCACAAATTTCCTAGGTAGTTCAGTTCTTAGGGTGTCTGGTCAAAATACATCGTTGACAAACACTGGGGAAATTTCTAGAATTACATATCTATTCAAAAAAAATTCCTTGGCTGCTTCCTCCGCCAGTACATTAGCGACCCTGTTTTGCTCCCTGAACGAGTTCTCACCACCATGTTGCTCATCCTTTGAATCAACAAACATCATTCACAAATTAGAGGATCAAATATCAAGTTACCTTTTATTAACATATTGATCACTTCCGCAGAACCAGTGTCTACTTGAAGCGGGAAAATATTATTTCGTTCTGCTAAATGGAGGCCTTTTATGATGGTTCGAAATTCAACCCCTAAGGTGGATGTTTGTGGTATGTTTTCCATGAATCCTAACTTCTAACTACCACCGTGGTCTCTGAAAATGCCCCCAGTACTACCAATTTCCAGATTGCCCTTTGTTGTACCATGAGTGTTTAGTTTGAAATAGCCTCTAGGTGGACATGACCATTTGAGCATGGTTTGATGGGTGCAAAGTTGTTCACTGTTGAGCTTAAGGGCTTGGTATTCTGTGGCTTTTACAATTGTGTTATTGGCATTGATAGATTCTTTCTTATTGTTAAACACATTGTTGTTTCTTGCTAGCCAGATGTGCTAGGGCAGTAAGGAAGAAGTATTGTCCAGTCAAGGTAATCATTGAATTTCTCCCTTATAGAGCTGGAATAATAGACTGCCAAAGATGGCTGCAGCTGAGTGGGTTAGCAGGAGATGTAGATGAAGATTTTGCCCGGATTGCATTTCAAAAGTGGGCTGCATTGGGGCATCGAAAGAAAATATGTTCAATATCCTCTTGGCCAGAATCACGGTAATGAAACTGAGTGCGGTAGTTGATACCAATTGAGTTTATGAAAGCACTTGTGGGGTGCCTCTTATGGGTTAAGATCCAGATAAAGCATTTTATCTTGTTTGGTGTATGCAACTTCCATAACCACTTGAAGTGGTCCATCTCCCCTTGAGAGCATAGTTGGTCACTGTTGTGGATGAAGGAGTAAGCAAAGCATTGGGAAAACTACCTATTTGGGGTAAGAGTCCGTACTAATTAATGTACTGTATTGTGCCTCTTATGGTAGTAACCGATTGGTATTATTGCATGTCATTCTACTTTTGGTTTTATGTTTAGATAATTATTTATTTGATTTATCCCGGATTTACTAACATTGTTTTGTTTTTGTTTTGTTTTGTTTGTTGATTTTCTCTCTCTTTTTCTGAGCCGAGGGTCGGCCGGAAATAGCCTCTCTACCCTTTCGGGTAGGGGTAAGGCCTGTGTACGTATTACCCTCCCCAGACCCCACTTTGTGGGAACATACTGGGTAGTTGTTGTTGTTGTTGTTGTAGTCCGTACTAGTGTGTCCTCCTTGGTGGTAACACTAGGAATGAACACAGATTTTAGAACGTTTGCGATTGGGGGGTAGTTCGAAGGAGAGGGTTCATGTAGCCCAAGAGCCTCTATTGTACATAGATTCCATCTTAATGTGAAGGTCATTTTGGGTTAAGGGCCCCTCTATTAGATTCCTAATAGCCGGCTGGTTGGGAATCCAGGTATCACTGAAGAAATTGACCCTATTGCCTTTATTTACAATCCATCTACTGGCTTTGCTGCATGTTTTCCAACCTCTCAGCAAGCCCCTCCAAGTAATGGATTTGCTGCTACCATGGTGCCTAGCAGCATTGGCAAGTTTAGACATATTACAGTTTTTATGGATAAGCACTCTAGCCTAGAGACTATTGGTATTTTTGTAGGCTCTCCATGCCAAATTTGCCAAGGCATCTTTATTTTTGAAGCTTGCTTTTTGCAGCCCTAAACCTCCTTCACTTTTAGGTCTAGTAACAACTTCCTAGTTAATCATATTCATTTTTTTCTTTTTCTGGGTGGTTCCACAGAGGAAGTTCCTCTCAATCCTATCAATTTGGTTGGTTATCTTGGTTGGGAGAATATGAATTGCATTACAGGTCTCGGGATGATACTCAGGGAGGCTTTTATCAACATAGATCTCCCTGTCGTATTCAGAAACTTGGTTTTCCAGCCAGCCAGCTTGTTTTGCATGTTATCAATGATGAACTGGAAATCAGAAGCAGTCTATCTTTTATGGAAGATTGGAAAGCCAAGGTATTTACCAAAGGATGTGGAGTGGTTAATGGATACGGTATTGGACAATTGCTGAGTTGTGACATGTGTGATGTTTGAGGAGAACATGACCCTTGATTTAGCCAAATTGATTTTCTGGCGTGACTGGCTATTGAAATTCTATAATATGGTTAGGTTTGTATTACAGTTCCTAATGTTGCCCTTGGCAAAAATGGTGAGGTCATCAGCAAAGAAAAGGTGGGAGATTTTTGGACCATCCCAGCTTATGTTGATGGGGTGCCACTAGTTCTGGGTGATTGCCCTGTCAATGGCTCTAGAGAGACATTCCATACATATTATGAATAAGTATGGTGATATGGGTCACCCTTCCTGATGCCTCTTGAAGGGGTGAATTCTTTAGTTTTCCCTCTAACAAGGATTGTTGTAGAGGAAGTACTAATGCATGACATGATTAATTTGGATAGTCCCACAGGAAAGTTGAAGGTATGATGGGTATCCGTAATAAAAGACCATTCTAGTCTAGCGAAGGATTTTTCAAGGTCTATTTTTAGAATCATGCTGGCACTTTTTCCTTTCATTTTCGTGAAGTGGTTCATATATTCTTGGACAGTGATGGCATTGTCACATGCTCTTATGTTGCTTAAAAAATTTGCCTGGCTTGGTCCTGTGATAAGTTTTAGAATGGGCCGATCCTATTCACAGTGATTTTAGTAACTGTTTTGTAGATGGTGTTACAAAGACCAATGTGTCTAAAGTTTTTTAACAAAGAGGCTTGGGGGCATTTTGGAATAAGGCACAAAAGAGTCTGGTCCATGGTTGTCCATGGATAAAGTACTGAAGCATTTTTGGCACAATTCTGTGATAGAGTCTCCCACAATGTTCCAGTACTTTGGTAGAAGAAAGGGTGAATCCCATCAAGCCCAAGGGATTTAAATGGTTTGTTGGAAATACAACTCTTTTAATTTTACTCATGCGGAAGGACCTATCCATGAGAGTCTTATGGCTTTGCTGCAAGATTGGTTCCATTATGGACTAGGGGTGGTGATAACTAGGAATTTTACATGCTTTTAAACCCCTTCTTGCCCGAGCTTTGTGAATAAAATGTGTTAAACTGGCCTTGAATTGCTTACAAGTGCGCTATTTTGCAGGTTTGAACGACAAAGGACGAATATCGTCAAATCGGCTCAAAAAAGAGTGAAACCGACTAAGCGTCAAAGGAAGAAGGAGAAGGACTCAAAGGAAGCTTGTGCGGACCGCACTATTTTGGTGTGCGGCCGCACAGGTTGATTCAGAGAACAGATCAGTCACAGTTTCTAATGCGCGGACCGCACTGATTTGGTGTGCGGCCGCGCAGGAATGTTCAGAGAAGGCCCAAGTCAAAAGCAGATCCACGCGGACCGCGTCCACTTTCATGAGGTCCGCAATGATGAAGATCAAAGAGAGAACTGACAAGGCAAAGTTCCCACGCGGCCGCGTGCCAAAACAGTGCGGCCCGCGTAGGTGAAGAATCAGAGAGTCTGTAGTCAGAGGATTTACTCAGTGCGGCCGCGTTCCATTTCTACGCGGTCCGTGTTACTGTACCTACGTAGCCGCTTGACAAATGTACGCGATCCGCGTGACTTGCTCCAGTACCAGTTCTTCTGAAGCTCAATTGCCCTACGCGGCCGCACGACAAAAGTGTGGGTTCCGCGGGGGTACTTTTGTCCAAAAATTACTGTGTACTATAAATAACTTCTCTTTACTTTTTTAGGTTATGTCAGATATTAGATAGCAGCAGCTGAGCTCGTGAGAACATCTTTTACGCCTATTTTGGGCAATTTCTTAGTCTTTTAACATTAGATTTAATTTGTAATCAATTACTGTTCAATTTCATCTTTAATTTCTTCAGTTTCTTCAATTTCCATGACTAGCAAAACCCATATCTAGGGTTGTAGCTCAACCCTAGTGTGCGTAATTAATGGGTTAGATTATTAAATGCTTGGATGATTGTGGGTGTTAGGATTTGGGTTGATTGATTGTTTTTCATTTGGATTTTGTGGTTGCAAATACAAAATCTAGTTTTGTGGGTTTGGGCTCTTCTTGAGAAAGAGAGTCTAAAATCTCTCAATCAATTCCAACAAGGATTTGGGATGGACCCATGAGAATGGTAGTCCCAAGTAACGGGTATAAACCTCGAGAGAGTAATTACCCAACTTGAGCCTAAAGTTGCTTGGGCAAATTAGCCTACCCAATTAGTCTCGAGAGAGTCAATTAGGCAAAATTGTTCTCTCTACTGAGAGGTGTGAGAATGAATGTGTAGAGAAACGGTTATTCAATAATCCTATTACATCATCTTTGCATTGAATTTCATTACCCATTAGTTATTCCACCTAGGTAAATGCTACTTCCCTAGTCCCCTTTCCTATTGCATATTACACTTTAGAATTAATCTTAGCATAATCTAGATTTCATAATAGTAGTTGATAAAATAGTTTTTAAAGAGAAAACACAAATATGCTTGAAGTCAAATTAGAAGTTAATTCACAATATTAGTGCAACGTAATTTCTCACTCAAATTTTCAACTCCCTGTGGATTGACCCCGAACCACTATTCGGGTAAAAGTAGTTGTGCCCACTCTTCCTTTGGATTGAGTTTGCTACGATCAGGTGGTTGCCCAAGGAATTGTTGATTGGGAGGTTTTGTACAATTCTTGAAGAAAGTGACAATGGTTGACTGGATCGCTGATTGATCATTGATCCAGTTGCCATTCTCATCTTTGAGGGAGAAGATTATATTTCTCCTTTTTCTATTCAGGGTGGAGGTGTGAAAGAATCTGGTGCTGTCATCACCCTCATTGAGCCAGTTTATTATTGACTTCAGCTTCCAGAAGTCTTCCTCATTTTTAATATGCTATTTAGCTCCTCATTGAGGTCAGATTTTTGCTTTTGGAGAAAGTTACTGAACTGGTAGTTGGGTGAGTTTTAGATGCCATAGATTCTGGACAGAAGTCTTCTTTTTTTTTTGTGAAAGATATTCCCAAAAACTTGATGGTTCCAAGTGTTTGCCAGTTCTTTGAATTTGGTAAGCTTGATTAATGATGTTGAGGAAGGAGTGGTGGCTAGTCCATATTATTTCAAACCTGAAAGGTCTAGGAGATTTGGATCTTGGGGGGCCTTCCATTTGGATTTTTAAAGGACAATAGTCTGAGTGGGTCCTAGGTAGGTGTTGGACAGATGCCTCGGGGTATTGATCAATCCAACCCTCATTGTCAAAACATTTATCAGTGCTTTCTAGGATAAGTGCATTCCTATTATTGTACCTTTTATTTGTCCAAGTGAACTTACTTCTTTTATACCCTGGATCAATTAACTAGCATTTATTTATGCAGTTCCAAAAGTGGTTACTGTGAGCATGTAATTTTTGCCCTACATGAGAATTACTCCCAAAAAATTCAAAATAAAATAGTTTTGTGTTGTGCGTGATTTTTGTGATTTTTGTGTTATTTTTCTCTTATTATTTGCATTTGTGCGTGTGCATGTCTATTATTTAAATTAATATAAAATACAAAAATGTTTGCATTTTTGCATATAAATTCATGTTTGTAATTTAGAGTAATTAAGTTTGTTTTACGAAAATAAAAATTGACAAAAAATATATATCTTTTGCATTTTTACCATTTAGTGTCCAATTGTGTAATTTTGTTTTTAATTTGGTATGTTAATTATGTGTGATAATTTTTATTAAGCATCAATCTGTTATTTGTGAATTAATTTGGATTTTTATAATTTTTTGCATTAAGATTTTTTGGTTTACATTTGGAAATTAATTTAGGAGTAAAATAAAAAAAAAATCAAATAAAAGAGAAGGAAATCGGAATTGGGCTTAGTGTATTTTAATCTTCAAAGCCCAATTTAAATGCACCCAATTCCATAACCCAAAACCCATCAGAAATATACCCTGCCCAGACCCAACCTCTTACCCGCCACACCCCACCCATTATCAAAATAACCCCCTCACTTTCAATCTCTAAACCTAGAGACAAAACAAAAAATCTGCCGCCCCCTTTCTGCTCTTGACCTCTCCAAACGCCCCCTCCTTCTCTTCTCCACAGTCAGCCACCGCCCCCCTCTAACAGACCCATCAACGTCCAACCCTTCATCCGTCGCCCACCCAGTCGCCGGATTATCCCGTCGCCGTTCTTCTTCTTCAAAATCTGGTCACACGACCAACTCTATCTCTTTCACGCACGCACACACACAATTCAAAAAATTGAGACAATAACATAAACGAGGGAGCAAGCAGAATTTGTATGAGGTTAGGTTGGTTTCAAAATTCCCGTCCGTGTTCCGCGTTTTCAATTCAGTGCGTTGTTCTTGTTTGAGCTCGTTTGTTAAATCTATCCGAGGCTTCATTTAATTGATCGTGCCGAGGCTGTAGATTTCCGGCAAGTCATTTGATCTCCTTGGTCTAGGTTCCCGTTTGGCTTGATGATTTGAGAATTGTGGCAATTGTAAAAATTGACCTTCCTCCGGACTACATGTAAGTATGTGAATTCATAATTAGTTGTTTTGTTTGAAATTACTTTACACCTTCTAATTATTTTGTTTTCTTAAATACTTCTGTTAGTATTTGTTGAACTAGATTGGCCATTTTTAACTAGATTCTTTTATGGTTTAAAGTTTTGTGCACCATTGATTTGGTTCTTAATTTCGAAATAAAAAACATGGATGTTAACTGAATTCTGGAGTCATTCGTTTTAAGTTTAAGCCGAGTGGAGGATGCCAGTGAAAATTAAAGTTCGAAATTCCGGTTCGATTGGTGATGATTTTGTTTGGAACCGCTTCGATGCCTGATTGTAATTGTTTGTTCATTCAGTCCATATAAACTTCAGGTTCATCTTTTGGTTTCTCTCTTTCAGATTCAATTTGTTCATGTGAATGTCTAATGTAGTCTTTGTTTCATCAAATCTGAAAGTGTTAGTATTAATTAATTGTTTTTGTTTCTTTTTCTGTTTTGTCTTTTACATATGGATATATTGTTGGTTATTTCATTTTTATCATCAAGATTGGATTGATTCCTTTTGTGTTGTTAATTGTCAGGTCTCATTAGTTTGTTCAAGTTTATTAACTTCATGAACTTAATTGTCGTAAGCTTATTGAGAAGCTCGTTTCCTAATAGAAAAACAATAAAAAAATGGTATAAATTTTGTTGATAGTTGTTAGATATTGATATTTGTGGACTCTTGAATTTTTGGTTTCTCTGATTTGGGATAGGAAGAAAGATGGAAATGTTGTTACTTGGACTGCTCCAACTCATGAAACAACAAAAATGGTAGTACTAGTGTTGGTTGTAGTTGAATCCAAGTCTATTCTTTATAAAAGTTTGGGTGGCTCCTAGCTGGATAGGAGGTACATTAGTTTTTCTTAAAGCACCAGTTAGTGGGGTTAATTAAAAATGAAAAGGGTAAATTTTGGGGCTGATACTCTGTTTAATGCCTTTAGGGGCTGGAAAGTAGATGACATGGGTTTTTAATAATGAAAAGGTTGAAAGAATACAAATGGAAAGGGTTGGAAATCAGAGAGAACATAGGTGTGTGATTAAAAGGCTAAAGGGATGCACATGGGAGGGAATATACAAGCTGTAAAGAAAAGGTGTTTGAATAAAAAAGGGGTTAAACTTGATCTTTAAAAGGGGAGAGGCAATTTGAGAATAGGGGGGACATAGGGATATACAGAGGAGATACTCAACAGAACTGGAAAAAGAGAGAGGAAGAGGGAGCTATTCAATTTTTTATCCCTCACGCTTCAAATTTCAGGGGAGTTTGAAAAAAAAAAAAACAGAGAGGGTCTTAGGTGTTCTTAGAGAGAGACAGAATATACACTGAAGAGATTGAAATTGGCAGAACTAGAATATACAGGGAGGAATCCAGGAGATAGGGAGAGAGCTTAAAACTTCAGAAATTTTATGCGGCTGGGAGTCACTATTCCTTTAAAAGATCTCTGAAAATCTTCAAGTCCTATTTTTTTTAAATAAAATTCTAGAACACTAGAAGAAGGAATGAGTCGAGTTTTGTTGTTACCCAAGGATTTTGGTTCAAGCTTAATTGCATTCTGATTTTGAGTTTTGGGGGTCGCAATTGTGGATTTTGATTTAGTTCAAAAATGGTTCTATTTCTTTGAGCATTTTTGGGTCAATTTATTACTGGAATGACTGTTCTATTAGATTTATACTGATTTTATGGGTTCAAATTCTTGGATCTGGAGTTTGTGCTTCTATTGCTGATGACTGTTGGTGTTTATCCTGCTGGCCTCTCATTTTCTTCTTTGTTTCATTCTCTAGGTACTTTTTTTAAGTCTCATTGGTTGTATAACTTGATTCGAAGATGAAATCAAGGTTGAATGCATGGCTTTGGATTTTTATGTTCCCTCATGTTTCTCTAAGATATTCGTAAATCATATTATTTATTGCATATGTAGCTGGATCTTTTCATCTGTCTTCATTTATGGACTGTTAGAATACTTCGTTTTAAAATTCCAGCAAGTCTTGAGTATGTTTTAGACCTGTTAGTGTAAGCAGATGTGTTTGGAACAACTTCATGGTTGATTTGATGATTAGAGAGGTTGGTGGCAATTTGTTAATTCCAGAATGTTAGTAAAAGTCTAGTGATCAGTCTAAGCATGACAGTATTACTTTATTTATAATTGATTTGAGCGTTTCTGTAATGCTTTTAAGTGTTAGACTTGAACAATTGATATTAAACGTTGATACAGTAATGGAAGTCATTTTCCCATGAAAGAAAACTAACTCCAAATCTAGTAGTATACGAATTTCTTTAATTTCAAGAAACACGTCTTTTAGGCTATTGCTTAACAATTGAGTTTAAAGTATTTTCCATCTTCTAGCTTGGGTGTGGATTCTATTATCAAACAATAGCATTATTATTTTTTTGGTGTTATTTGCGCATGGAAGGTTGCAGAATTAGAACAATTTGTTACTCTCTTGTTTTTATTGCTTTGAAGCATTAGTTTGGTGTAGTGAATTATATCTGGGCATTGCTTTGAGGTTTGTCTTTTAGTTACACGTTAAATGTATGTCGGTGGTACGTGAATATTAAGTAATTAAGTGCGTAGTTGCTTTAGGTACGCCTTTAATAATTTACTTTCTTAAAATATGGTGCACATTTATGTGACCCAAATTTAAATCTCAACGGAGTCGAAATATGTTGACAACCATGGGTGCACTGGTGCGACGTGGTTCAAAACGCATTTTTACGACGTTGCAATTCTTATAAAAAATAAAAATTAAAAGCGAATTACTAATAAAAGGCACATAAGTTAAAACGTATTTTTGAAATCAGATAAAATCAAATACAACAGTTGAGCGACCGTGCTAGAACCACGGAACCCGGGAATGCCTAACACCTTCTCTCGGGTTAACAGAATTCCTTACTTAGGATTTTTGGTTTGCGGACTGTAATACATAGTCAATCTTTTCCTCGATTCGGGATTTAATCGGTGACTTGGGACACCATAAATCTCCCAAGTGGCGACTCTAAATTAATTAAATAAATCCCGTTTCGATTGTCCTTTAATTGGAAAAACTCCATCGCGCTCCCGCGGGTGCGGAAAAAGGAGGTGTGACAGCTCTGGCGACTCTGTTGGGGATTGCAAACCCAGAACCACTGGTTCAGGGTTTAAGAATTGAGCTTGGAATAATTGTTGTATTTGGCTTATTTATTATCTGATTTTATTATATGTTTGTATTAATGCGCTAAATATTGTTTTTACTGCTTTGATATTTTGTGAATTGTATATAAATTGTGCCGATACTCATTTTTCTTCTTCTGAGTCTCTTTAAAATAATATTGGGCATTTGCTGGACATAGCCCGTTTTCTCAAGATAGCTGTGGTGCTTGGCACCCGGTGAAGGATTTGTAGTCACAAGTGTTTAGGCGGGAAGCATTGTCAAGTAAGCCGGAAAGCCATGCTACCGGTGCACTGACACTCCTCGGCTCGAGTTGTCCGCTCGAGTAAAAGCCAGTCTAGACACATTTTTCAACAAGATGATGAACCCAGAACCACTGGATCAGGGTTTTAGAACTCGACTTTGAAAAATTGTTGTATTTGATTTATTATCTTGGGTGTAAATGTGCAAAATGATATTTTTTTATCGCTTTGATATTGTTTGAACTGTATATATATACTGTGCCGAAACCATTCTTTTCTCACCCCCGGGGATGTGCTCACTGGTTGAGACTCCTTATTCTGTTAGTGTCATACCCTGAAATAAGAAAGAGGTTCGGAAAGTTTCTAAGCCGGCTGGCCTTTTGGTTCCCGGAAAGGAGCTCCTTCCTCGGCTCGAGTTGTCCGCTCGGGTACACAATCTAGATCATATACCGAGGTTTTGAACTTAGAATAACGTGACTTCATGCTGGATCCCTAGTAGGAACGCTTATTTGCATCATGTTGCATTTGACTTAGGGGACTCAACACAGGGGTTGGGTTCGTCTAGGACAGGTGACCTGAAATGAAAAGACCATCCTGCTACATCCTGTTTGTTTTACGCATTTATTTGTTTTAGACTTGCAGGCTAACCGTTTTTTTTTATATTGAGGAAAATGAAAAAAAAAATAGTTTCAAAATAGTTTGTTTTTTTTACTTAAAAAGAAAAAAAACGTTTGTTGTAAAATAAAAAAAATGTGTGATTAAAAAAAAAATATAGTTTCAAAATAGTTTGTTTTTTACTTAAAAAGAGAAAAAATTTTGTTGTAAAATAAAAAAAAATGTGTGATTAAATAATAATAATATGTAATTTGTTTCATTTCCACATGTAGTTTGTTTTTATTTGACCGAACTACGCAGGTTTGATTCTCCCCATTAGGTGGGATACGTAGGCAACCCTCATCGGGTCCAACCACCCCTTTCAAAAAAATTAAAAAAAAAATGTCGAAGTTTTAGTTTTCAATAAAATCAAAGTGATGCCGTTTTTGCAAATAGCCGAATGTTCTGAAAGGACGCCGGAAGGCTGTTTTTTGCAAAAATAGCCACTTTGAATCATTTTTAATAATTTGCAGGCACAGCCTTGAAATATTCCTTGTGGAAATGTTGCAAGGCCATAGCCGCAAAATCAAGTTCGGGTTCACACCCCGTTTGCAAAAATAACAAAAAAAAAAAAGTCAAATTTTTGATTTTGTTATAAATAAGTCGGGTGATGCTATTCTTGCTTAAAATAAGCCGCATGTCCCTTAAAAGGGCGTCGGAAGGCCGTTTTTGCAAAAATAGCCACTTTGAGTCATTTGTAAATAATTTTGGACACAGCCTGGAAATATTCCCTCGCGGAAATGCGAAAGGATGTATCCGCAAAAAAATCAAGTTTTGAGTCATCACTCAACTTTACAAAATAACCACTTTATCAAATAAGCCATTACATGGCCGGAGTTTTGCTGAAATAGCCACATTTTTGCATTTTAACTTCCTCAGTCTTGTGTTGGCCTGTGTCGGTGCTGAACGATGCCCCATAGGCCCCAGGATAAAAAAAATTTGAATTTGCATCTTCTTAAATAAAATTTTGCAAAAAGAGCCACTTTGTCTAAATAAGCCATTACATGGCCAATTTATGAAAAATAGTCTTGTGTTGGTTTATGGTGATGCCGAACGATGCCCCATGAGCCACAGGATAAAAAAAATTCAAGTTTATCTTTCTTAAATAAATTTTGCAAAAAATAGTCATTTTGTCAAATAAGCCATTATGTGGCCAATTTTGTAGAAATAGTCATAATTGACACCAAAAAAATATTATTTTTCTTGTAGAAATCTCCTACACAAGTTTGTAGTTGGAGTCGGCTTCTATAATTTTCCTTCAAAAAAAAAATAAAAAAAAATAAAAATAAAAAAATAAAAAAATAAAAAATCAAATAAATATCTCTTTATTTCTTGCATTAATTTGCAAGAACTACGCTCGGTCTGATTCATGCGGGGTCATGATACGTAGGCAATCTCCATAAGATTCGACCACAACTGTATATGTATATATATATATATATATAAAAAAAGGAAGTTAATAACAAGAGAGGTTTTCAAGGATAATGGAAAAGGAAAAGGTGGAATGATGCATGTAGCGAATACATATATGGTTAACCGACTAGGTGCATTACATCCAATGTGCGATAACATATCCGTTAAACTCCGTGAGCTTACAAGTTTGTTGCATTTCCGAAAGTTTAGCGGTTTGCTTGACAGAATACTCGCCAATCACCATTACCATACTAGATCGAAAAGGGCCAATTCTAGCAAAGCATGTCTAGTTACGGCAAAAGTCTCGATGGAGAAAAACAGAGATACGGATAATGAAAGATGAGGTGGACCGGTTGAGACGGCAAATAGCAGAGATGCACCTAGCTGGGCTAGGGGACAGTCACCACTAAACCTTCCTACTCTTACACCAGGTCCAGAGCGTCCACTTATTGATCCCTCGACAAGTCGCACCAATCTATCCATATTATCATGGAAAACCCTTATACATCCCAAGTTCCACCGACTAGACAAAATACTCCTCCTCCGGTCACCCTCGTTTCGTGGCACCTCCACCGCTACTTTACGAAGTCGTCCGTGAACCGACTTTTTTAAATACATGACAATCATTGTTATGATCATGAGCCTACCTTTAAGGCTCCTGAACCGCATTCACACACCCCTCACTGGGATAACCCGGCAGAACCGGAAAAGCACTTCAAAAGTTTGGAGCATGAGAAGGTTATTCGGAAAGTTAAGAGCCTGGAGCAATCCTTCAGGAATATGCATGGTTTGGGCAACCAAGTCAGTGTTGCTTACAAAGATCTGTGCCCATTTCCAGATGTCCAGTTGCCCGCTGGGTTCAAAATGCCCAAGTTTGATCTATACGAGGGCATGGTGACCCAGTAGCCCATCTTCGACGTTTTTGCAGCAAAATGCGAGGAGCCGGAGGGAGAGATGAAATTCTGATAGCTTACTTCGGTCAGAGTTTGGGAGGATCTGCACTAGAGTGGTACACCAGGCAAGATCCCAGCAGATGGTTTACATGGGATGACCTGGCCCAAGCATTCATCGGCCAGTTTCAATATAATCTTGAAATAATCCCTGATCGCTTATCATTGCTAAAGCTAGAGAAGAAACCCGCCGAAAGCTTCAGAGAATTTGGATTCCGCTGGAGGGAACAGGCAGCAAGGGTAGATCCCCCGATGAGAGAGAACGAGATGGTGGATTACTTCTTGCAGACACTGGAGCCAACTTACTTTAGTCACCTGGTGACATCGGTTGGTAAATCTTTCAATGAGGTGGTCAAAATGGGTGGAATGATAGAAGAGGGACTTAAGTCCAATAAGATCTTAAGCTATTCCGCGTTGAAAGCAACAACTCAAGCTATTCAGAATGGCACATGGGTTGCATTCGGGAAGAAGAGAAGGGAAGAAGTCGCAACGGTAGAGGAGGGTACTTGGTCCAGATCGAAAGGTCCTTCACCTCATTACCAAGCCAGACCCTACCACCCAAATCACCCTAATCACCCTCCCCGAAACACATATCCACCACCAAGGGCTTACAATAACCCTCCAGGACCAGGTTTCCGAGGGAATCATGCCTTCAGAAAGGAAAAGGCACAAAGAACCTTCACTGAGTTGGGAGAAACTTATACTGCTCTGTTCCACAAATTAAAGCAGATAGGTTTGTTAAGTCCTGTTGAGACAAGATTGCCAAATCCTTTACCCCCAAATGTGGATCGCTCAGTAAGCTGTGAGTATTGTTCAGGAGCTCCCGGACATGATACCGAGAAATGTTGGAAACTGAAACATGCAGTGAAAAATCTTATTGACACCAATAAGATCGAAGTTCAGACACCATAGGCACCCAATGTCACACCTCCTTTTCCGCACCCGCGGGAGCGCGAGGGAGTTTTTCCAATTAAAGGACAATCGAGACGGGATTGATTTATTTAATTCAGAGTCGCCACTTGAGAAAATAATGGTGTCCCAAGCCACCGGTTTTAATCCCGACCCGAGGAAATTTATGACTCTGTAATACAGTCTGCGAAACTAGAAACCTGGATAAGGAATTCTGTTAACCCGGGAGAAGGTGTTAGGCACTCCCGGATTCCGTGGTTTTAGCACGGTCGCTCAATTGCAATTTTTGTTTCTATCTGATTCTTTTATATATTTTTACTATGTGCTTTTAATGTTCCACTTTTAATTTTAAGAAAAGTTGCGACGTCACGAAAACACATTTTTCGAGTCACACCGCAACCAGTACGCCTGTGACTTTAATGTATTTTAGTTTCGCCGAGAGTAAGATTTGGGTCACATAAATGCGCACCCGTATTTGAGGAAGTGATTTATTCACAAATCGTGCCTAAAGAGTCTATCGTCTTATTAAATTTTGGAAAAAGACCGTGAAATTCGCTTAAACGGTCTTCCCGAGTCTATGCTTTTATTACAATTGATTGAGGGCCCCGCAAATGTGTATTTAGTGCGGCGAGGCTCATCTCATTTTTATTAAAGGCCAATCTTAGGATGGACTATATTGTCTACTTCTAATATTAATTTAATACCTAGTCCTACATGTATTATAATGAATAATTTTACGATTCAAAACTCTTTTAATAGTTTTTAATTCCAATTTAATAACAACGGACATGGCATCCACAATGCGATTGAGCCCAATACAAAGGAGAAACCAATAAGCTGGGCTTGAGGCCCATACGTGTGCCATCCAGTTGAATGGGTAGACAATTACGAATCCTAATTAGTAATCAACAAATTCTTTGTTGAAGGTGAATGTGCCTAAGTAGTAATGACATTTTTTCGCTTTTACCTCTTTAACACAAATTTCTATAACATAACATAGCTCTTGGCTTTTGCAAGCTTATCAATACCAATTAAAACCATGTATTGAATGTATTATATACGAAATCGAGATAGGATTATTAGCTTTGTGAATTCATTCCTAAGTGTAACCCTATAATCAACTTCGAAGGTGTAAGCCGAGACTAAATTAATTCTATAAGCACTAACATTGACCAACCAAAATTTATTATCTAATTAAGCAATAGCACACAACTTCTACTATTAACCGACCATTACCAAATATTTCAATGACATTCTAAGACATAAAATCCAAACAGCTTGTATTTTTTAGTGAAATTTCAGTTTTCAAACACATGAGTCTTGATGTATTTGACAATCAATTATTCATTACCAAATATTTCAATTACATGTAACAACTAATAGCTGAAACAATCAGAAAGTCTATAGACAGTTAGAGAAAAACAGTCCAGCAACAAATCCAATAAGAAAAATGCAGATTCAGTAGAGTAAAGTATCAGTATATCAGAACAGCTTCATTTCATAGCCAAATCACTTGAATTTACAAAGGTTGTGTACCTGGAAATCAACAAGTAAGAGACTAGAGATCAGTGGAGTTGATGAAGCAAAGTAAACAGCAGGCCAACAGCAACAAGTATCACAGCAACAACCAACCAGTAAACACTTAGTAAAAACCAGTAGACTCTCAACCAAAACCAAGCAGCAGCAATCCAAAACTCAAGCAAAAATAACAGTCCGAGCAGACTCAAAGCAGCAAACCAAATCACAATGCTCAGCAAATGAAACACAATCAACTTCAACCAACCATGACAAACAACTCCACCCAACAGAACAAACGACCCCAAAAATGGACTCCCAACTGTATGACCAGGAGAAACTAATCTGCCAGTGCTCTCTCTGCCTATCTCTATGTCTGTTTTTCAAAATCTTAAAGCTCTCCAAAATCTCTCAATGTATCTGTCTCCAAGGTGTCTATCAGTCTCCTCCCTTCAGAATCCCCTTGCCTCTAATGTGTATCAATATTTGTCTTGCTCTCTAAGAGTCTGTTTGTTACTCACAGGCTCACCAAAATATCTCCCAACTCTTCAGTGTCTCCCCCTTACTGTTTCAAATTAATGCTATACTTATAGCTAAACCCCCCCTGATGGTACAAAGACCTTAATTTAAACCCTTTTGCCCATCCCTCTCCCTGCTGAATCCATTAGGCTCCCTGAACTCCCCACTACTGAGTGTCAACGTATGGGCTTTAGTATTAAAGATGCTAATTGCATAGGGCTTAATGGGATTCCCTGCTACACAGCAGAGTTCCACTAAGCTGCATCATGGGTGGGGCATTTTTTAAGTCCTATGATGCCAACATTCTGATTCCAATCACTAGCAGCTATATCACAACCTAACTTGTATCAACAGTTCAAAGAATAACTTTGATCCAACAGTGATTCGCAATATGATTTACAGGGTAAATTTCTGCCATAAACTTCTAATAAATAGGCCTACGAAACTAATCGACCATGCTCGACCAATCGATTGTAATACACCCAATTAATAACAGTCAATCAAATAGAAATAGGGACTCGACAAATTCGGGCAGATTCAGAAAAAGGGGATTCAATCATTCGACGATTGTTAACTCGAGTCGAATGTTCATTATAATAGCGAATACACTCCAGGAAATCAAAACAACAACAGATACTGACCAAATAAAAGGCCTTGGAGGAGGAGAGCAGAACCATTTGGAAAAAATTCGACAAATCAACGAAATTTAATTTAAACAAACAACAAGCATTAACAAAAGCAAATAGAATAAGGAAAAGGAAGGTTTTACCTTAGAGACTCAAAGAGTAGATAACTCGGATTTGTTCTTGGATTCAAACGATTTTGAGGTCGAACGGACCTTAGTCGAGTTCTCTCAAATGAGAGCACTTCGACTAAGGTCGATTAGACCCCAAATCCTCATTAGTTCGGACAAATTCCCTAGTCCGCCATTTTTAGGGTTCTTAGGCTCAAATTGGGGTTCGAGCATTTCTGGTTGGATTCGAACGAAATCAGGGTTGGTATGGGTATGAGGGAGGTGTGAGGAATGGTTGGTGTGAATTTGAGGTGGTTTGGGATAGATGTCCAAGTTCCGGCGAGTTTCAAACGGATATTCGAGCCGTTTGAGTAACATTCGAGACTAACGGCCAACGGATCCATGTAGAGGGGGTGTGGGAGATTTTACGGTGTTAATTTGAAGGTGATTGGCCTACCGGAACCGCCGTGAGGCGATTTCCGGCAGGCGGCGCAACGGTGGTGGACGGCGGAGCGAGGTCCGGTCTCTGAAGACCTTTGGGAGATGAAGAGAGAGGGGGGTTCTGGGGTGAGAGATGAGGGTCTTGGGTGTGTTTGGTATGTTTAAAATTAATGCTTTAATCTCGGCCGTTGGATGATGAGAATCCAACGGCCAAGATCAAACGATTGGGGCGGTTGATGAGATCCGTCGGATCAACGCTGATCGACGGCTTGGATCTCTTCACTTATAAATGGAACGACGTCGTTTGATCACATTACGGTCTGAGTGTGTTTGGGTATTTATCGATTAATCTGGGCCGTTGGATAATAAAATCCAACGGTCCAGATCAAACGTTACTTAACTGATGCTGGGCGAGTATTTGGGCTGGGGCGTGTGGGCTGGACGGGTGAGGGGTTTGGGCCAGGTTTTTTTGGACTAAATTATGGCCCAAGTCTGCTCTTCATACTTCATTCCATGATGTATTATATGTATATATATATATATATATATATATGTATACATATATATATATATATATATATATATATATATATATATATACTAAACTATAACACAACTAATTTTTTACCACAATTATCCCACATAATTACATATCACTTAAATGTAAACCGTATAATTTTGATATTGAACACACTAAAAAAATGCAACACATAACGTATATATTTTTGTATTTTACTAATTCAAATAAATAAACACGCACACACAAAAATGCACATGTAAGATAAAAATAACACAAAAATCACAAAAATCATGCCCAACACGAAACTATTTTATTTTGAATTTTCTGGGAGTACTTCTCAGGCAAGGCAAAAATCACGTGCTCACAGCTGCCCCTCTTTGCGCGTAACCATGAAGAGTTTTCGTGCAAAGATAAGTGAGCGGATATGAGCGATTTTTGCCTGTTCGAGCACTCCGTGTGAAGCATTTCTAAAATATCTTGACCGAGCCTTTACTTCAGGAGGCCTCCTACATATCCTGGGCTAAACAGGAATCAGGTCAATGTAGTTCGGGAAGTTTTGGTAGCTGGGACTACCGTGACTGCTGTGACCTTGCTGTTACTGTTGTTGCTGCTATTGCCACTGCTTAACTGACCTCCTTATTACATCGTGCTAAACAAAATAAGAAGCTAGACTAAGTTAACGGCATTGCGAAATCTTATCTATCTTGACTTTCCGGTGTTCCTTGCTATTCTGTCGGACTTGATGTTCCTTCTGATGCTTCTTCTCTTCTGACAATTGTTGTTTCGGCCTATCTTGATTGCCGAACTCCGACCATTGGTCCCTTCCTTGCGATCTTCGAATTATTTTCCGTCGAAGTCTGAATCTATCCTTCTGATCCTTGTTGCCTTCTCCCTGCTTATGAACTTGGATTTATGCCGGGGATTTCTGTTACGCTCAACCACTTCAAAATAAATCGTCACTCCATTCTTCATGGGGGCTCCCTGACTTCAACAACACTTTTTGAAAATAACTCGCCATTCCTCTTTTTAGGCGGGCTCCTGACTTCAACAACATCTTTTGAAAATAAATTGCCATTCCTCTCTTCAGGCGGGCTCCTGACTTCAATCATCAACTCTGAAAACAGAACGCCATTCCTCTCTTCAGGCGGGCTCCGACTTCCAATTATCAACTCTGAAAATTAAACGCCATTCCTCTCTTCAGGCGGGCTCCGACTTCAACAACATCTTTTGAAAATAAATCGCCATTCCTCTCTTCAGGCGGGCTCCTGACTTCAACAACATCAACCAACATCTTTTGAAAATAAAACGCCATTCCACTCTTCAGGCGGGCTCCTGATTTCAACATCAACTTAGGAAAATAAAACGCCATTCCTCTCTTCAGGCGGGCTCCTGATTTCAACATCAACTTAGAAAATAAAACGCCATTCCTCTCTTCAGGCGGGCTCCTGACTTCAACATCAACTTAGAAAATAAAACGCCATTCCTCTCTTCAGGCGGGCTCCTGATTTCAACATCAACTTAGAAAATAAAACGCCATTCCTCTCTTCAGGCGGGCTCCTGATTTCAACATCAACTTAGAAAATAAAACGCCATTACTCTCTTCAGGCGGGCTCCTGATTTCAACATCAACTTAGAAAATAAAACGCCATTCCTCTCTTCAGGCGGGCTCCTGATTTCAACATCAACTTAGAAAATAAAACGCCATTCCTCTCTTCAGGCGGGCTCCTGATTTCAACATCAACTTAGAAAATAAAACGCCATTCCTCTCTTCAGGCGGGCTCCTGACTTCAACATCAACTTAGAAAATAAAACGCCATTCCTCTCTTCAGGCGGGCTCCTGACTTCAACATCAACTTAGAAAATAAATCGCCATTCCTCTCTTCAGGCGGGCTCCTGACTTCAACATCTTTTGAAAATAAATCGCCATTCCTCTCTTCAGGCGGGCTCCCGACTTCAACATCAACTTAGAAAATAAAACGCCATTCCTCTCTTCAGGCGGGCTCCTGACTTCAACATCTTTTGAAAATAAAACGCCATTCCTCTCTTCAGGCGGGCTCCTGACTTCAACATCTTAGCAAATTAAAACGCCATTCCTCTCTTCAGGCGGGCTCCTGACTTCAACATCTTTTGAAAATAAACGCCATTCCTCTCTTCAGGCGGGCTCCTGACTTCAACAACATCTTTTGAAAATAAAACGTCATTCCTCTCTTCAGGCGGGCTCCTGAATAAAACGCCATTCCTCTCTTCAGGCGGGCTCCTGACTTCAACATCTTAGCAAATTAAAACGCCATTCCTCTCTTCAGGCGGGCTCCTGACTTCAACTACAACTCATTAACTCCATACCGTCCTTTCTTCTAAATTACCTTATTTCGGAATGGCTTTCCTCCTAGGTCGTGTTATTTTTCCTGATTGCTGGGGATATCTTTGGAATTGATTACTTACTTGCTGGGGATAATGCTGCTGGGAAAATCTTCTTTATTTCCTCATTTTCTACTTCCTTCAAAACCTTTATTCTCTCCCGAGATCGCTGGGGATTGAAATGTCATCAGCTGGGGATTGCCCTGTCGGGGGATCCCTTTTCCTTCTTCCTCTTTCCAAACCTCCTTCGGGGCTCGCGCTTCGCTCCCTTGAAAAACTTGTAGGATATAATGCTGCCGGTGAAATCCCGAAATCAATGTTTCATTTTTCCGAGAACTGCTGGGGGTGATACCGGCCTCTTGCCTTTCTGAACGCAAGCTTCCTCGTTTTGTCCTGTCTGTTGGGGGTATAATTTCATCTATCACAGCTTGTTGTTTTCTTTCTTTCAAATCTGCTGGGGATAACCGGGTTCAAAGATCATTTCCTCGCGTTATCCGGCTTCTTTCCCCAACCGGGTATTTGGTTTCGAGAAAATTTTCGCAACGGGAGAAAATTTTCTGCCCCAGTTTGAGAGTCTTCTTCGTGGCATGCTTTTCTGCCCATAACCCCTATTTTTCCTATTTCAAATCAAAGAAAAATTGGTTAGTTTTAAAATGTGGTGGCTGGTTGTGGTGCTCCTGCTAGGGATGGTTCTGCTCTGTGTTTCCTTATCAGAACTTGCTGGTGATGTCATTATTTGATGATATTCATGCTGGGGATAGCTTTCTCCTTTCTTGCTTCCCCGCCTTCCTTGACGACTCTTTATTCGCGAACCTTTCCACGTGGTTTTCCACTGACCACCCGAATTCCTATAATAGTGATCCTTCGTGAAGACCTTGCATGTTTTACTGGTGAACCATTTTCTTTGTTCACCCTTGTCACCGAAAATACCTTTCTGCTGGGATATCTCTCCTTTTGTGGCATATCTAAGGACTGGGCATTTCCCAACCTTTGAGTCTCATTAACCTTCCTTGAGATATCCTTCCTTGAGATATCCTCATTGACACCAATCCCTCCCTTTGTCATTTTCCTATTGCTGGGGAATATACCTCTGGACACTGGCCTTGCGCTTGATCCTTCCTGACTTATACCACTTGGGTGTACCAATCAAAATCTCGTCTTGCGTAATTGGAAAGCTGATGGAAAATTTTGCAGTCATTTCTTGCAAACAGACTCTATTGGGGAATTTTCGATAAAAAGGAGAAAGATAAAAGGAAACAACATAAAAGACAAAAAGGAAGATGACTCTCTAAAAAGAAAAATTATAAAGTAAACCTATCAAACGTGGATACCAACTCTAATGGACATGACATGCACATATAGCCTATCCTCCGTCGTTAAACCGCCTTTTGTAATCTTCGCCCGGGGCTTTCCCATCTGATTTCCAAACTTCGTTCGACTTGTAGTGCCCGAGGGGTTTTCACCACCAAGCCTCTCTCATTTCGGTTTTTCTCTCGGCTTTCATCGCCTTATGGTGCCTGTGAAGGTTTTCACCGCTAAGACTCTCTCGTTTGTGTTACTTTTCCGCTGGGGATTGGTGGTGTTACTGCTAAGACTCTCCTATTTTCTGCTAGAGATCGGAGTCTTTCTGCCGGGAATCATAGTGTTATGTCCCGATGAAACTTCTCTCATTTGCCTAACTCAACCTCTTTTGAAGATTGGTCAAAAGGTCTTTCTTTGGACCGTAACGTGGGTTTGGACAATGCTAGAAAGAAAGGGTATTAAAGGCTCAAAATAAAACAAATTGGGTTCAAAATTACAACATTCGGAGCCCTATATTTTCCTTACATAAATATCATTTTTCATTTCAGAGTGTTATAATCTCTCATTTTTTTTTACTGCCCCTATTTCTTGCTTGGGGATTTTTTGGTTTTTATTTACACTATGACCGAGCTGTGAAGCGCCTACGTATCCTCTTTGAGGAATCAGGTCAAACGTAGTTCCCAATTCCTCTTTTCCAAATTTCTTTTTTCATGCATTTTTCTTTTCTTTTCTTTATCTCTTTTTGTTGTTTTCTTTTTCTTTACTTTTTCTTTATCCCTTTCATCTTTTGCCTTTCAAACTTGTGTTTCTAGTCTTTGCAACTAATTCCGAAGGAGGGGTATGAAAGAATTTAAATTCAGGCTCAAAGGGTTGACGATGGATAAAGTGTTTGGATAGCAGAACAAAATGCCTTCGTCATTCCAATCTTCAAAACATGCCAAGCGCAAACAACACAATTAATATTCATCATATCTTTAAAGCATTGTTGGGCAACACTCTCATTATGAACGACCCCATGTCAATTTTGGCCAGCTTGCCTTTGACTGTTTCTTTTTACTTGCCCCGGTTTCAGATGACTCGAGATCCAAATAGTCTCAAGTTGTTTTTGTTTCCTTTAGATGACCCGATCATCTTCCAATTGCTTAATGATTAACTTTTAAGATTAAGCCATAATTATGTGTGCGCATGTCGTGTCACTAGATTCGGCGTTTGAGCACAAGACAAATCTAAAGGGTAAAAGAACTAAACAAATAAAATGACCGGAAGTAACAAAAGACCGAAAGCTTCATTAAACTAATGACGAAATGGTTCAATGACAAAACAAGCAAAACAAACTAGAGTACAACCTTGAAACAAAACTGGGCAAGACCAAAGCAAACTGCTAGGACAAAGGGTTTGACCACAAGAAAACCCTGAAAATAACTCGGACAACAAAATGACGACAAAACGAACCACCAAAGCTCCATCTAGCTGACCAAAAGATGGAGTATCTTCCCAATTACCAAGCACAACATTTTAGCCACTAAGTTCTGCATCAATATTGCCAAGGCTGCCATTTACTTCAACATTTTTAGCTCCAGTCAATACACCCCCCAGAGGATTTGTGTGCCTCATGTCATCATCATTGACCACAATCAACCACCCTTTTTGAATCATTCTTTCTATTTCCTTTTTCAAGGTACGGCAACTCTCAATATCGTGCCCTCTGACATTGGAATGGTATGCACATCGTGCAGTAGGATCGAAGCTTCTTGCACGTGGATCGGGAGTGTATCCGGGGAGTGGCGTAATCAGGCCGACATGTTTTAACTTTTCAAACAGACTTGCATAGGATTCTCCGATAGGGGTGAGCGCCTTTTCTCGCTTCAGCAACCTCTCCTCCCTAAACGCCTTATTTGGCCTGAAACCAGACCCAGGGGGTTTCCGGTATGTTCGTGGGGTTGGTAGGCCTTTTGTGGAGCTGGGCACCTGGAAGTTGAAGTACGATTTTGGTTGTCCCGGGGAGAGTAGTGGTGTTGGGGACGGGAGTAGCCTTGTGAAAACGTAGCTGGGGGACGAGTAGTTGAGCTAATTGAGCGGCTGGAAAAATTGTGATAGGCGGGTATATATGGAGGGTGTGGGGGATCCTCCGGCATCGGGTTCATTGTACGGGTAAGGACAGAGTCTAGGAAGCTAGGTGGTGGTGGGGGTGGTGCTTTTCCATCCATCCACGCCCGATACATGTCGGCCACATGTTGTCTCAATATTTTGACTTCTTCCACTAACTCGTGGTTCCGTTCAACCAGCTGTTGTCGGGTATCGGTATCAACCCACTCAGTCTTGAGATCCTCTGCCATTGTCCTCTGACTTTGTGTTACAGGGAAGAGTTATTTTAGAACCACAACCAACCACCTTCCTGAAACTCACAACAAAGTGAAGACATTACGTTAGCGTTAGGTCATTTGACAGGTAGGTAAACGCACATTAGGGATGCAATGAACCTAGGCAATTAAACCTTTCTATCATGCATTTGCTTCGGTTTCATGCGTCATATGTGCTTTCCCAACTTCCTTTATTTTCTTTTTGTTATTTTTTCTATTTTTCTCTTTTTCTCTTTTTTTTCTTTTTTTTTCTTTTTGTAGTTTTTCATTGTTTTTTTCTTTTTGGCTATGGATATGGTCGAATCCTATGTGGATTGCCTACGTATCATGACCCCGCATGAATCAGACCGAGCGTAGTTCTTGCAAATTAATGCAAGAAGTAAAGAGATATTTATTTGATTTTTTTTTTTATATATATTTTTTGAAGGAAAATTATAGAAGCCGACTCCAACTACAAACTTGTGTAGGAAATTTCTACAAGAATAAGAATATTTTTGGTGTCACTTATGATTATTTCTACAAAATTGGCCACATAATGGCTTATTTGACAAAATGGCTATTTTTGCAAAATTTATTTAAGAAAGAAAAAACTTGAAATTTTTTTTTTTTTATCATGTGGCTCACGGGGCATCGTTCGGCATCACCATAGACCAACACAAGACTATTTTTCATAAATTGGCCATGTAATGGCTTATTTAGACAAAGTGTCTCTTTTTTGCAAAATTTTGTTTAAGAGAATGCAAATTCAAATTTTTTATCCTGGGGCCTATGGGGTATTGTTCAGTACCGACACAAGCCAACACAAGATTGAGGAAGTTAAAATGCAAAAATGTGGCTATTTCAGCAAAATTCCGGCCATGTAATGGCTTATTTGATAAAGTGGTTATTTTTGTAAAGTTGAGTGATGACTCAAAACTTGATTTTTGCGTTGATTTTTTGCGGATACATCCTTTCGCATTTCCGCGAGGGAATATTTCCAGGCCGTGTCCAAAATTATTTACAAATGACTCAAAGTGGCTATTTTTGCAAAAACGGCCTTCCGACGTCCTTTTAAGGGACATTCGGCTTATTTTAAGCAAGAATAGCATTACCCGACTTATTTATAACAAAATAAAAATTTTGACATTTTTTGGTTATTTTTACAAAAAGGGTGTGAACCCGGACTTGATTTTGCGGCTATGGCCTTGCAATATTTCCACGAGGAATATTTCAAGGTTGTGCCTGCAAATTATTAAAAATGATTCAAAGTGGCTATTTTTGCAAAAAAAACAACCTTCCGGTGTCCTTTCGGAACATTCGGCTATTTTCAAAAACAGCGTCACTTTGATTTATTGACAAAATTAAACACACACATTTTTTTGATTTTTTATATACATTTTTTTATTTTTTGCAAACGGGGTGTGAACCCGAACTTGATTTTGCGGCTATGGCCTTGCAACATTTCCACAAGGAATATTTCAAGGCTGTGCCCGCAAATTATTAAAAATGATTCAAAGTGGCTATTTTTGCAAAAACAGCCTTCCGGCGTCCTTTCGGAACATTCGGCCATTTTCAAAACAGCGTCACTTTGATTTTATTGAAAACTAAAACTTCGACATTTTTTTTTAATTTTTTAAAAGGGGTGGTTGGACCCGATGAGGGTTGCCTACGTATCCCACCTAATGGCGAGAATCAAACCTGCGTAGTTCGGTCAGATTATTTGACCAATTATTGCAACCAAAATTGTTCTACCTATTTTTTTTCAAGCAATCGACAGCATTTCGTCGACATTTCGATATTTTTCTATTCTAAAATTTCCTCTCTTTTTGTTTTTCAGGAATTTAGCCAATAATAATCTAGAACAAATAAATGCAACATATAACATGCTCGGTCTTTTGATTACCGGGTCACCTGTCCTAGACGGACCCAACCCCTGTGTTGAGTCCCCTAAGTCAGATTATGCAAATAAACGTCCTAAATCTAGGTTCAATATCTTGAAGTTTTATCGGTACTAGACCGTGTACCCGAGCAGACAACTCGGATTTGAGGAGGGAGCTACGTACCGAGGACCCGCGGGATCGTCCGGCTTTGTAACTTATCCTGCCTCTTTCTTATTTTTGGTATTGACACTAACAGAAAGGGGAGTCTCAACCAGTAAGCACATCCCCGGGGGTAGGAAGAGACGGGTTTTCGGCACAGTTTTATATATAACAGTTCACGCAATATCAAAGCGGTAAACATATAGCAGTTTGTATGTACAATGCAACTATTATCAAAGCGGTAGACATGTAGCACATTAATCAAAATATATAATGAAATCAGATATAAGCAAAACAACAATTTAACTGAGCTCGAATTCTTAAACCCAGAACCGAAGTTCTGAAGGATATTCCCCAGCAGAGTCGCCAGAGCTGTCACACCTCCTTTTCCGCACCCGCGGGAGCGCGAGGGAGTTTTTCCAATTAAAGGACAATCGAGACGGGATTGATTTATTTAATTCAGAGTCGCCACTTGAGAAAATAATGGTGTCCCAAGCCACCGGTTTTAATCCCGACCCGAGGAAATTTATGACTCTATAATACAGTCTGCGAAACTAGAAACCTGGATAAGGAATTCTGTTAACCCGGGAGAAGGTGTTAGGCACTCCCGGATTCCGTGGTTTTAGCACGGTCGCTCAATTGCAATTTTTGTTTCTATCTGATTCTTTTATATATTTTTACTATGTGCTTTTAATGTTCCGCTTTTAATTTTAAGAAAAGTTGCGACGTCACGAAAACACATTTTTCGAGTCACACCGCAACCAGTACGCCTGTGACTTTAATGTATTTTAGTTTCGCCGAGAGTAAGATTTGGGTCACATAAATGCGCACCCGTATTTGGGGAAGTGATTTATTCACAAATCGTTCCTAAAGAGTCTATCGTCTTATTAATTTTTGGAAAAAGACCGTGAAATTCGCTTAAACGGTCTTCCCGAGTCTATGCTTTTATTACAATTGATTGAGGGCCCCGCAAATGTGTATTTAGTGCGGCGAGGCTCATCTCATTTTTATTAAAGGCCAATCTTAGGATGGACTATATTGTCTACTTCTAATATTAATTTAATACCTAGTCCTACATGTATTATAATGAATAATTTTACGATTCAAAACTCTTTTAATAGTTTTTAATTCCAATTTAATAACAACGGACATGGCATCCACAATGCGATTGAGCCCAATACAAAGGAGAAACCAATAAGCTGGGCTTGAGGCCCATACGTGTGACATCCAGTTGAATGGGTAGACAATTATGAATCCTAATTAGTAATCAACAAATTCTTTGCTGAAGGTGAATGTGCCTAAGTAGTAATGACATTTTTTCGCTTTTACCTCTTTAACACAAATTTCTATAACATAACATAGCTCTTGGCTTTTGCAGCTTATCAACACCAATTAAAACCATGTATTGAATGTATTATATACGAAATCGAGATAGGATTATTAGCTTTGTGAATTCATTCCTAAGTGTAACCCTATAATCAACTTCGAAGGCGTAAGCCGAGACTAAATTAATTCTATAAGCACTAACATTGACCAACCAAAATTTATTATCTAATTAAGCAATAGCACACAACTTCTACTATTAACCGACCATTACCAAATATTTCAATGACATTCTAAGACATAAAATCCAAACAACTTGCATTTTTAGCGAAATTTCAGTTTTCAAACACATGAGTCTTGATGTATTTGACAATCAATTATTCATTACCAAATATTTCAATTACATGTAACAACTAATAGCTGAAACAATCCGAAAGTCTATAGACAGTTAGAGAAAAACAGTCCAGCAACAAATCCAATAAGAAAAATGCAGATTCAGTAGAGTAAAGTATCAGTATATCAGAACAGCTTTATTTCATAGCCAAATCACTTGAATTTACAAAGGTTGTGTACCTGGAAATCAACAAGTAAGAGACTAGAGATCAGTGGGGTTGATGAAGCAAAGTAAACAGCAGGCCAACAGCAACAAGTATCATAGCATCAACCAACCAGTAAACACTTAGTAAAAACCAGTAGACTCTCAACCAAAACCAAGCAGCAGCAATCCAAAACTCAAGCAAAAATAACAGTCCGAGCAGACTCAAAGCAGCAAACCAAATCACAATGCTCAGCAAATGAAACACAATCAACTTCAACCAACCATGACAAACAACTCCACCCAACAGAACAAACGACCCCAAAAATGGACTCCCAACTGTATGACCAGGAGAAACTAATCTGCCAGTGCTCTCTCTGCCTATCTCTATGTCTGTTTTTCAAAATCTTAAAGCTCTCCAAAATCTCTCAATGTATCTGTCTCCAAGGTGTCTATCAGTCTCCTCCCTTCAGAATCCCCTTGCCTCTAATGTGTATCAATGTCTGTCTTGCTCTCTAAGAGTCTGTCTGTTACTCACAGGCTCACCAAAATATCTCCCAACTCTTCAGTGTCTCCCCCTTACTGTTTCAAATTAATGCTATACTTATAGCTAAACCCCCCCTGATGGTACAAAGACCTTAATTTAAACCCTTTTGCCCATCCCTCTCCCTGCTGAATCCATTAGGCTCCCTGAACTCCCCACTACTGAGTGTCAACGTATGGGCTTTAGTATTAAAGATGCTAATTGCAGAGGGCTTAATGGGATTCCCTGCTACACAGCAGGTTCCACTAAGCTGCATCATGGGTGGGGCATTTTTTAAGTCCTATGATGCCAACATTCTGATTCCAATCACTAGCAGCTATATCACAACCTAACTTGTATCAACAGTTCAAAGAATAACTTTGATCCAACAGTGATTCGCAATATGATTTACAGGGTAAATTTCTGCCATAAACTTCTAATAAATAGGCCTACGAAACTAATCGACCATGCTCGACCAATCGATTGTAATACACCCAATTAATAACAGTCAATCAAATAGAAATAGTGACTCGACAAATTCGGGCAGATTCAGAAAAAGGGGATTCAATCATTCGACGATTGTTAATCGAGTCGAATGTTCATTCTAATAGCGAATACACTCCAGGAAATCAAAACAACAACAGATACTGACCAAATAAAAGGCCTTGGAGGAGGAGAGCAGAACCATTTGGAAAAAATTCGACAAATCAACGAAATTTAATTTAAACAAACAACAAGCATTAACAAAAGCAAATAGAATAAGGAAAAGGAAGGTTTTACCTTAGAGACTCAAAGAGTAGATAACTCGGATTTGTTCTTGGATTCAAACGATTTTGAGGTCGAACGGACCTTAGTCGAGTTCTCTCAAATGAGAGCACTTCGACTAAGGTCGATTAGACCCCAAATCCTCATTAGTTCGGACAAATTCCCTAGTCCGCCATTTTTAGGGTTCTTAGGCTCAAATTGGGGTTCGAGCATTTCTGGTTGGATTCGAACGAAATCAGGGTTGGTATGGGTATGAGGGAGGTGTGAGGAATGGTTGGTGTGAATTTGAGGTGGTTTGGGATAGATGTCCAAGTTCCGGCGAGTTTCAAACGGATATTCGAGCCGTTTGAGTAACATTCGAGACTAACGGCCAACGGATCCATGTAGAGGGGGTGTGGGAGATTTTACGGTGTTAATTTGAAGGTGATTGGCCTACCGGAACCGCCGTGAGGCGATTTCCGGCAGGCGGCGCAACGGTGGTGGACGGCGGAGCGAGGTCCGGTCTCTGAAGACCTTTGGGAGATGAAGAGAGAGGGGGGGTTCTGGGGTGAGAGATGAGGGTCTTGGGTGTGTTTGGCATGTTTAAAATTAATGCTTTAATCTCGGCCGTTGGATGATGAGAATCCAACGGCCAAGATCAAACGATTGGGGCGGTTGACGAGATCCGTCGGATCAACGCTGATCGACGGCTTGGATCTCTTCACTTATAAATGGAACGACGTCGTTTGATCACATTACGGTCTGAGTGTGTTTGGGTATTTATCGATTAATCTGGGCCGTTGGATAATAAAATCCAACGGTCCAGATCAAACGTTACTTAACTGATGCTGGGCGAGTATTTGGGCTGGGGCGTGTGGGCTGGACGGGTGAGGGGTTTGGGCCAGGTTTTTTGGACTAAATTATGGCCCAAGTCTGCTCTTCATACTACATTCCATGATGTATTATATGTATATGTATATATATATATATATATATATATATATATACTAAACTATAACACAACTAATTTTTTACCACAATTATCCCACATAATTACATATCACTTAAATGTAAACCGTATAATTTTGATATTGAACACACTAAAAAAAATGCAACACATAACGTATATATTTTTGTATTTTACTAATTCAAATAAATAAACACGCACACACAAAAATGCACATGTAAGATAAAAATAACACAAAAATCACAAAAATCATGCCCAACACGAAACTATTTTATTTTGAATTTTCTGGGAGTACTTCTCAGGCAAGGCAAAAATCACGTGCTCACACCCAACATTAATCAGAATCCATTGCCGGCTCACCCTTAGACCCAACATATAAGAAGTCATGCTTGGTAATCAGGAGGAGTTTCGGTGGTTTGTTTTGTTGTCATTTCTTTTTGTCCGAGTTGTTTTCGGGGTTGTGACCCGGATCTTGTTTTGAAGTGAAACCCCCTTATCTTTCCAGTCTGGTCATTGCAGTTTGCTTGGTCGTTTCAAGTTTCGTTTTAGTTTTGTATTTTGGTTTGCTTATTTGTATTTGAATCATTTCGCCGTTTAGTTTTATGAAACTTTCGATCTTTTATTACCCCAGTCATCTTGTGTTTAGTTCTTCTATTTTTAAATTTGTCATTTGTTCGAACGCTGACTCTAATGACATGGCATCACATATAATTTTGGCCTAATATTAAGGGTTAATCATGAAGCAATTGGAAGATAATCAAGGCATTTTAAAAGAAATAAAATGATTTGGGATTATTTGGAGCCCGAATCATGTGAGACTGGGGCAGGTAAAACATAAAGAAACCCTTAAAGGAAAATTGGCCATGCTAAGACGGGGTTCGCTCGTGATACTGAAAGTGTCGTCCAGCAATACTTTAAAATGATAGATGAAAGGCGAATGGACGATATGGTTGTCAATCAGGGCACAAACAGAAGATGTCGTGAATATGTTGTTTGAACTTGGCATGTTTTGAAGATTGGAATGACGAAGACATTTTGTTCTGCTATCTAAACACTTTATCCATTGTCAACCCTTTGAGCCTTAATTTAAATTCTTTTATACCCCTCCTTCGGAATTAGTTGCAAAGACTAGAAACACAAGTTTGAAAGACGAGAGAAGAAAGGGATAAAGAAAAAGAAAAATGAATGAAAAATGATAAAAAAAGGGGAATTGGGAACTACGTTTGACCTGATTCCTTAAAGAGGATACGTAGGCGCTTCACAGCTCGGTCATAGTGTAAATAAAGTAATAAAAACTCCCCAAGTAAAAACTGGGGCAAAAAAAATTGTGTTGATTATAAATAAATTTAGGTCCGAAGGTTGTAAATTTTGAACCCAAAATTAATTTTGTTTTGAGCCTTCAATACCCTTTCTTTCTAGCCTTATCCAAATCCCACATTACGGTCCAAAGAAAGACCTTCCGATCTGTCTTTAAAAAATGCCACGTCAGGCGAGCGAGAGAGTCTTATCAAAACATAACACTCTGATTCTCAGCAGAAAAGACTCTGATTCCCAGCAGAAAGGAAACACGAGAGAGTCTCAGCAGTGACACCCCAATCCCTAGCTAAAAGTGCTACAAATGAGAGAGTCTTACCGGTGAAAACCTTCACAGGCACCATAAGGCGACGAAAGCTGAGAGAAAATCAAAATGAGAGAGGCTTGAAAGTAAAAACCCTTCGGGCACTACAAGTCGAATAAAGGTGATAATCGGATGGAAATCACGAGACAGAAATCGTGAAAGGCAATTAACGACGGAGGATAGGCCATATGTGCATGTCATGACCAAGTAGAGTTGGTATCCGCGTTTGATAAGTTTTATAGTGTTTCTTGTTAGAGAGTCAGTTCTCCTCTGTCTTCTATTTGTTGTTTCTTTTTATTTTTCTCTTTTTGTCAAAAACTTCCCCCGTCAAAGTCTGTCTAGTCAAAACATAGTGAGAAATGACTTCAAAACTTACCACCAACTTTCCAATTATTATGCAAGGCAAGGAAATGCCATTGACGGCAGAGAAGTATGGTGCAAAGAAGATTATCAAACTGGGGCAGAAAATTTTCTTCTCAGTTTGAAAATTTTCTGGAAGTCAATACCCACTTGGGGAAGAAGACAAGCCTTAAGGGAAATGGTCTTCGAACCAATGTCATCCTCAACAGTCTTCAGAAGAGTGAAACACCGATTTTGAGGAAATGAAAATCCACCAGCAGTGTTATCTTCAGCAAGTTCCGAGGTGGTCGGACAACACAGAATGGTAAAGGAAGAAAGGAAATCCCACCTTCAACAAAATAACCCCCAACAAGTTGAGAACGGGGAAGGGATAAATGGAAAAACCCATCACCAGCAGGAATATCATCTCCAGCAAAAGAAATCATTCCCCAACAATGTTTTGGGAACCCCGAGCGAGGGAAAGGAGAAAAGGAAAAAACCACCCCACGGGAGCGGCACAACCGCTCACAATGTTTTGAACTAACAAATTTTCTTTGATTTGAAACGGGGAAAGAAAATGCTATTGATAGCAGAAAGTCATGCCACAAGGAAGAACACCAATACTGGGGCAGAAAATTTTCTGCCGTTGTTGAAAATTTTCTCGGAGAAACGAGGAAGGCAATTCAAGATGACGTGTCAGGTTTGTCCACCTTCAAATAGGATGTTTCAGGTTTGTCCACCTTCGAACAGGACGTCTCAGGTTTGTTCACTTTCATACATTGATATCATGGGAGTATTCGCCTTCGAATAGGATACAATGGGAGTATTCGCCCTCGAATAGGATACAATGGGAGTATTCGCCCTCGAATAGGATACAATGGGAGTATTCGCCCTCGAACAGGATACGATGGGAGTATTCGCCTTCGAACAGGATACAATGGGAGTATTCGCACTCGAATAGGATACAATCGGAGTATTCGCCCTCGAATAGGATACAATGGGAGTATTCGCCCTCGAATAGGATACGATGGGAGTATTCGCCTCGAATAGGATACGATGGGAGTATTCGCCTTCGAATAGAATACAATGGGAATATTCGCCCTCGAATAGGATACGATGGGAGTATTCGCCCTCGAATAGGATACAATGGGAGTATTCGCCTCGAATAGGATACAATGGGAGTATTCGCCCTCGAATAGGATACAATGGGAGTATTCGCCCTCGAATAGGATACAATGGGAGTATTCGCCCTCGAATAGGATATAATGGGAGTATTCGCCCTCGAATAGGATACAATGGGAGTATTCGCCCTCGAATAGGATACAATGGGAGTATTCGCCCTCGAATAGGATACAATGGGAGTATTCGCCCTCGAATAGGATACAATGGGAGTATTCGCCCTCGAATAGGATACAACGGGAGTATTCGCCCTCGAATAGGATACAATGGGAGTATTCGCCCTCGAATAGGATACAATGGGAGTATTCGCCCTCGAATAGGATACAATGGGAGTATTCACCCTCGAATAGGATACAATGGGAGTATTCGCCCTCGAATAGGATACAATGGGAGTATTCGCCCTCGAATAGGATACAATGGGAGTATTCGCCCTCGAATAGAATACGATGGGACTATCCGCCCTCAAATAGGATATTTTACGTTTGTTTTATTTTACATTGTCCTATGCATATTTTGTAAATTATTGCCAGCATGCATTTTTAATTCAAAAGTTGCTACTAAAAGCAGGCGCCTACCTGTATAACAAAAGGCAAGTCTTCAGTCTTTACATTGCAGGTCTTGAAACCAGTAACCCACCATAAAGCAGAGGGTTACAAGAAGAGATCCCAGCGCAAATTCAAGCGCATGAGTCAAAGGAAATGAGGGAACGAAGGAAAATTTTCCCAACATCATTATCCTCAGCAGGCAAGTAAACAGTTCTAAAGATATCCCCAGCAGTCAGGAGGGAAAGCAACACGACCCAGGAGGAAAGCAGTTCCGAAACAAGGTAATTTAGGAGGAATGATGGTTCAAGAGTCGATGCAGCAAGAATAAAATGGTACAAGAAGAATGGAGTGGCGATTTATTTTTAAAAGTTGTAGTTGAAGTCAGGGAGCCCGCCTGAAGAATGGAATGTCGATTTATTTTGAAGTGGTAGTTGAAATCAGGGAACCCGCCTGAAGAATGGAGTGGCGATTTATTTTGAAGTAGTAGTTGAAGTCAGGGAGCCCGCCTGAAGAATGGAGTGGCGATTTAGTTTTGAGTTGTAGTTGAAGTCAGGGAGCCCGCCTGAAGAATGGAGTGGCGATTTAGTCTTTGAAGTTATAGTTAAAGATAATTTAATAGGAAGTGAAAAACAACAATTAGAGGTTTTAGATGAAAGCAACAAGAAGAAGGAAGCAACAATTGGAAGATTTCAATTTTGGAAGTCAGGTGCCCACCTGAAGAACGGAATGGCGATTCATGATTAGAGTTTGTCGTTGAAGTCAGAAGCCCGCCGGAAAAGCAGAACGGCGTCTCAGTTTCCAAGATTTGATAAGGATAGTGAATAATCGAAAAGTGACAGAGTGTAACGGAAATCCCCAGCATGAATCCAAGTTCATAATCGAAAGGAAGACAACAAGGATCAGAAAGATAGATTCAGACTTCGAAGGAGAATCGTTCGAAGATCACAAGGAAGGGACCAATGGTCGGAGTTCGGCAATCAAAGATAGGACGAAATAACAATTGTCAGAAGAGAAGAAGCATCATGAGGAACATCAAGTCCGACAGAATAGCAAGGAACATGGGAAAATCAAGATGAAGAGATAGATAAGATTTCGCAATGCTGTAACTTAGTCTAGCTTCTTATTTTTCGTTTAGCACAATGTAATAAGGAGATTAGTTAAGCAGTGGCGTCAGCAGCAACAACAGTAACAGCAAGATCACAGTAGTCATGGTAGTCCCAGCTACCAAAACTTCCCGAACTACATTGACCTGATTCCCTTTTAGCCAGGGATATGTAGGAGACCTTTTTTAAGCAAAGGTTCGGTCAAATCTTTTCCAAAAAAATGCTTCATACGGAGTGCTCAAACAGGCAAAAATCGCTCGTATCCGCTCACTTATCTTTGCACGAAAAATCTTCATGTTTCCGCGCAAAGAGGGGCAGCTGTGAGCACGTAATTTTTGCCCTACATGAGAATTACTCCCAAAAAATTCAAAATAAAATAGTTTTGTGTTGTGCGTGATTTTTGTGATTTTTGTGTTATTTTTCTCTTATTATTTGCATTTTTGCGTGTGCATGTCTATTATTTAAATTAATATAAAATACAAAAATATTTGCATTTTTGCATATAAATTCATGTTTGTAATTTAGAGTAATTAAGTTTGTTTTACGAAAATAAAAATTGACAAAAAATATATATCTTTTGCATTTTTACCATTTAAGGTCCAATTGTGTAATTTTGTTTTAATTTGTTATTTTATAACGTATGATAATTTTATTAAGCATCAATTTGTTATTTGTGAATTAATTAGGATTTTTATAATTTTTTGCATTAGGATTTTTGGTTTACATTTGGAAATTAATTTAGGAGTAAAATAAAGAAAAGAAAAAAAAAGAGAAACAAAAATCAAATAAAAGAGAAGGAAATCGGAATTGGGCTTAGTGTATTTTAATCTTCAAGCCCAACTTAAATGCACCCAATTCCATAACCCAAAACCCATCAGAAATATACCCAAGACCGACCCGCACCGACCCGGTCCACCCCACCCATAACCAAAATACCCCCCTCACTTTCAATCTCTAAACCTAGAGACAAAACAAAAAAATCGGCCGCCCCCTTTCTGCTCTTGACCTCTCCAAATGCCCCCGCCTTCTCTTCTCCACCAGTCAGCCACCGCCCCCTCTAACAGACCCATCAACGTCCAACCCTTCATCCGTCGCCCACCTAGTCGCCGGATTATCCCATCGCCGTTCTTCTTCTTCAAAATCTGGTCACATGACCAGCTCTATCTCTTTCACGCACGAACACACACAGTTCGAAAAATTGAGACAATAACATAAACGGGGGAGCAAGCAGAATTTGTATGAGGTTAGGTTGGTTTCAAAATTCCCGTCCGTGTTCCGCGTTTTCAATTCAGTGCGTTGTTCTTGTTTGAGCTCGTTTGTTAAATCTATCCGAGGCTTCATTTAATTGATCGTGCCGAGGCTGTAGATTTCCGGCAAGTCATTTGATCTCCTTGGTCTAGGTTCCCGTTTGGCTTGATGATTTGAGAATTGTGGCAATTGTAAAAATTGACCTTCCTCCGGACTACATGTAAGTATGTGAATTCATAATTAGTTGTTTTGTTTGAAATTACTTTACACCTTCTAATTATTTTGTTTTCTTAAATACTTCTGTTAGTATTTGTTGAACTAGATTGGCCATTTTTAACTAGATTCTTTTATGGTTTAAAGTTTTGTGCGCCATTGATTTGGTTCTTAATTTCGAAAAAAAAACATGGATGTTAACTGAATTCTGGAGTCATTCGTTTTAAGTTTAAGCCGAGTGGAGGATGCCAGTGAAAATTAAAGTTCAAAATTCCGGTTCGATTGGTGATGATTTTGTTTTGAACCGCTTCGATGCCTGACTGTAATTGTTTGTTCATTCAGTCCATATAAACTTCAGGTTCATCTTTTGGTTTCTCTCTTTCAGATTCAATTTGTTCATGTGAATGTCCAATGTAGTCTTTGTTTCATCAAATCTGAAAGTGTTAGTATTAATTAATTGTTTTTGTTTCTTTTTCTGTTTTGTCTTTTACATATGGATATATTGTTGGTTATTTCATTTTTATCATGAAGATTGGATTGATTCCTTTTGTGTTGTTAATTGTTAGGTCTCATTAGTTTGTTCAAGTTTATTAACTTCATGAACTTAATTGTCGTAAGCTTATTGAGAAGCTCGTTTCCTAATAGAAAAACAATAAAAAAATGGTATAAATTTTGTTGATAGTTGTTAGATATTGATATTTGTGGACTCTTGAATTTTTGGTTTCTCTGATTTGGGATAGGAAGAAAGATGGAAATGTTGTTACTTGGACTGCTCCAACTCATGAAACAACAAAAATGGTAGTACTAGTGTTGGTTGTAGTTGAATCCAAGTCTATTCTTTATAAAAGTTTGGGTGGCTCCTAGCTGGATAGGAGGTACATTAGTTTTTCTTAAAGCACCAGTTAGTGGGGTTAATTAAAAATGAAAAGGGTAAATTTTGGGGCTGATACTCTGTTTAATGCCTTTAGGGGCTGGAAAGTAGATGACATGGGTTTTTAATAATGAAAAGGTTGAAAGAATACAAATGGAAAGGGTTGGAAATCAGAGAGAACATAGGTGTGTGATTAAAAGGCTAAAGGGATGCACATGGGAGGGAATATACAAGCTGTAAAGAAAAGGTGTTTGAATAAAAAAGGGGTTAAACTTGATCTTTAAAAGGGGAGAGGCAATTTGAGAATAGGGGGGACATAGGGATATACAGAGGAGATACTCAACAGAACTGGAAAAAGAGAGAGGAAGAGGGAGCTATTCAATTTTTTATCCCTCACGCTTCAAATTTCAGGGGAGTTTGAAAAAAAAAACAGAGAGGGTCTTAGGTGTTCTTAGAGAGAGACAGAATATACACTGAAGAGATTGAAATTGGCAGAACTAGAATATACAGGGAGGAATCCAGGAGATAGGGAGAGAGCTTAAAACTTCAGAAATTTTATGCGGCTGGGAGTCACTGTTCCTTTAAAAGATCTCTGAAAATCTTCAAGTCCTATTTTTTAAATAAAATTCTAGAACACTAGAAGAAGGAATGAGTCGAGTTTTGTTGTTACCCAAGGATTTTGGTTCAAGCTTAATTACATTCTGATTTTGAGTTTTGGGGGTCGCAATTGTGGATTTTGATTTAGTTCAAAAATGGTTCTATTTCTTTGAGCATTTTTGGGTCAATTTATTACTGGAATGACTGTTCTATTAGATTTATACTGATTTTATGGGTTCAAATTCTTGGATCTGGAGTTTGTGCTTCTGCTGCTGATGACTGTTGGTGTTTATCCTGCTGGCCTCTCATTTTCTTCTTTGTTTCATTCTCCAGGTACTTTTTTTAAAGTCTCATTGGTTGTATAACTTGATTCGAAGATGAAATCAAGGTTGAATGCATGGCTTTGGATTTTTATGTTCCCTCATGTTTCTCTAAGATATTCGTAAATCATATTATTTATTGCATATGTAGCTGGATCTTTTCATCTGTCTTCATTTATGGACTGTTAGAATACTTCGTTTTAAAATTCCAGCAAGTCTTGAGTATGTTTTAGACCTGTTAGTGTAAGCAGATGTGTTTGGAACAACTTCATGGTTGATTTGATGATTAGAGAGGTTGGTGGCAATTTGTTAATTCCAGAATGTTAGTAAAAGTCTAGTGATCAGTCTAAGCATGACAGTATTACTTTATTTATAATTGATTTGAGCGTTTCTGTAATGCTTTTAAGTGTTAGACTTGAACAATTGATATTAAACGTTGATACAGTAATGGAAGTCATTTTCCCATGAAAGAAAACTAACTCCAAATCTAGTAGTATACGAATTTCTTTAATTTCAAGAAACACGTCTTTTAGGCTATTGCTTAACAATTGAGTTTAAAGTATTTTCCATCTTCTAGCTTGGGTGTGGATTCTATTATCAAACAATAGCATTATTGTTTTTTGGTGTTATTTGCGCATGGAAGGTTGCAGAATTAGAACAATTTGTTACTCTCTTGTTTTTATTGCTTTGAAGCATTAGTTTGGTGTAGTGAATTATATCTGGGCATTGCTTTGAGGTTTGTCTTTTAGTTACACGTTAAATGTATGTCGGTGGTACGTGAATATTAAGTAATTAAGTGCGTAGTTGCTTTAGGTACGCCTTTAATAATTTACTTTCTTAAAATAGGGTGCACATTTATGTGACCCAAATTTAAATCTCAACGGAGTCGAAATATGTTGACAACCATGGGTGCACTGGTGGGACGTGGTTCAAAACGCATTTTTTACGACGTTGCAATTCTTATAAAAAATAAAAATTAAAAGCGAATTACTAATAAAAGGCACATAAGTTAAAACGTATTTTTGAAATCGGATAAAATCAAATACAACAGTTGAGTGACCGTGCTAGAACCACGGAACCCGGGAATGCCTAACACCTTCTCCCGGGTTAACAGAATTCCTTACTTAGGATTTTTGGTTCGTGGACTGTAATACAGAGTCAATCTTTTCCTCGATTCGGGATTTAATCGGTGACTTGGGACACCATAAATCTCCCAAGTGGCGACTCTAAATTAATTAAATAAATCCCGTTTCGATTGTCCTTTAATTGGAAAAACTCCATCGCGCTCCCGCGGGTGCGGAAAAAGGAGGTGTGACAGTTGCTACGGCTCAGGTTAATAGAGTTACCCCCAAATTTGTCCCTGGACTTTAGGACATCATTAAAGACTCCCCCACGAACCAGTAATTATTTAATGTACTGGAGATCGTGATGAGTTGATCACATAAATTTTTTATTTCTACCAACAAGTTACTAGCATAAATTGTTGAAAGAAGTCAGGATGGTTAATTTTGTCTTACCTTCACCACTACATGAATACGTTGGGGTGTGGTGGACACTTCTTCCACAACAACCTATTCCTCTTTCCATATAAGCATTATCCCACCAGCAAGTCCCACAGTAGGTGATTGGATGATCATGTCGAAGTCGAGAGTCATGGCTAAAGATTGGTGATCAACCATCTTTGTTTCGAGCAGTACCAACATAGAGGGCTTGTGCATCTTGACAGTCTCTATGCAGTGCCTTTTGAACTCTGCACTATTCCCACCCCCATATGATGTATTTCATCATTGGAAACATGGGTGAAGGGTGAGCTCCTTCTTGGGGGTTCGACTGTATTGGCAGAGGTGGTACTTGAGGGGGGTGCTTTCCTTTTCAGACTCAGTACAGGTGTGAGGTTAAGCATGGGTTTGACTTGACCATGAGTGTGGGCTGAGACTAGGCTCATTTCGCACTTGGACATAGCTTTGGGGCATAACACCACCACTATTTTGCTCACTTCCAAACTGAACTCTATTGATCTTACCGAATCTAGCACAATTGATTACGTTCTTAGTGTCTGTAGGTTTGCTCCAGATCATCTGTTACCTTCTTGTTTTTCTGTAGATATAGTGCTTTGGCAAGTCCTTACCGGATGTTGTTGAGAGGGGTGGTTTTCTTGTTCTCCTTAGTGTGGATAAAGAGAGAGTCACTAAGGACTCGATCTGAATGAATAACGGCTCCGCTGCTGTGTCCTCATTCATTAGGTCTAGGAATAAGGGGATGGACTAGAAACTTTAGAGAATATGGTTGTTGAGCGGTTGGGGGTCTGTGATTGGCGATGGGTTATCTGAGCTTGCCATCGACTGCTATATGATAGGTCCAAATTCCATCAGCGCCTTGTTCAGAGCTTTCTGGCTAGGTGAACCGGATTTTGGACTATCAGCATCACCTTCTTGTTGTCTAGAGTGAACTCGTAGGAAATCCACTGACCTTGCAAAGCTACGTCCAACTAAGAGATCGGTTGGTGGTCTAGATGCAGTGGGTTAGTGGAGATGCTGGTCAAAAGGGTGGTCGCCGATGTGTTTTTTGCCATTTTTATGCTTTTTTTATTTTCTACTTTGGGTAAGACTGGGAATTAAGTTTAAAGACTGATCCTCTATTGTAAAACCCTCTTTGTCACATCTTGGATAGTGGAAGAGTTATTGGGTGTTGGGATTAGGGATGAATGTTTGTCATTAATTGGGGATATGGTGGAGCTGACGATTGTAGTCTTTTCGACTGCAGGTGGAGGGTGTTCCAGAGATTGTAATCGATTACCATCTCCGTCATTTGGAATTTTACCATTTTTGAGAGATGGGGTGTTTTTGGTATTGGGTGCATAGGTATTGGGGGGTGGGTGTGTGGAATGGATCACAGTGGAACCCATTGAGGAAGATCCATTTGGGGTAGAGGTAGAGGCCCCATTGGAAACTCCCCCAAAAGTGATGATTGATCCATTGGGATTTGCATCCATTTGGGAACTAGGCTCCTTAGTGGAGTCTTCAGAGTTTGGAACCGCTTTCCTCTTGGCCCCTATTGTGGGTTGATTCAATGGGTTTGATGGATTTTGACTCAGCCAATGATTGGTCCTCTATTGGCCCCCGGTTTGGATTCTCAATGGGCCTACTTGTCTATTTTAACTCTTGTGTGTGTAGTGGGCTGGATTATTTATCATATTATAATTAAAAAAATAGTTTGAAGGAAATTACTTGTAGTTGCATCTGTCACACCACCTTTTTCCGCAGACCCGCGAGGGCGCGATGGAGTTTTTCCAATTAAAGGACAGTCGAAATGGGATTTATTTATTTAATTCAGAGTCGCCACTTGGGAGATTTATGGTGTCCCAAGTCACCTGTTGAATCCTAAATCGAGGAAAAGAATGACTCTGTTTAACAGTCCGCGAACCAGAAATCCGGATAAGGAATTCTGTTAACCCGGGAGAAGGTGTTAGGCATTCCCGAGTTCCGTGGTTCTAGCACGGTCGCTCAATTGTCATATTTGGCTAAAGTACTTGATTTTAATACATATTATCCTATTTGTGCATTTTTTAAAATTAATTACCGCTTTTTGTCAAATTATTTCTACTTAAGAAAATGAACGTTATTTAAGAACATGTTTTCGGATCACGTCACATGAAATGCACCCGGATCCTCGACACATTCTTATTTAACGTTGTTGGATGAGGATTCAGGTCGCATGAAATGCACACCCGTATTTAAGAAAAGTAAAAATGATTAAAAAAAAATCTAAAGTGACTACGTATTACTACTTTACGGAGGGTCATGAAATTAGCTAAACGGTCTCATCCTGAAGTCTAAGTATTTCTAATATATACATTTGTGAGGGTCCCGTAGTTTGTGCGTTTTATTTGGCGAGGCTCATCTCATTTTATTAAAGGCAAAACTAAAGTATCTAAATTTTTTTTTTGTCTCTAATGGTTAATTAATTCATAAATATAAATTCGAATCTAGAATTCAAGTCCGAGTTTAAACAAAAGGGTAAAACTTTTTAGCTTAAACTCGCTACCTAACCCAAGACCCAATTTTATATTTACGGATTAATTTTACATGTTCCCAATTATTTATTTATGATACTATTGTACTTATGACCTTTGAGGGTCATAAACTATGTGACTGGATGGCACTCCTCAATTGAGATTTGCGTATCATGACCATGCTACGTGATACATACCCATGGCCACGATAATTTATCTATTAATCGCGCTCGACAGAAATAAAACACATACCCATGGCCACGATAATTTATCTATTAATCGCGCTCGATGGAAATAACTCGACTGACCCATTTAATTCTAAAAAGTTACATCCCCATCGGACGTACTCAATTCCCCAAGCCAATTTATTATAACATCATAAAAAATAGAATTATACTCAAACTTCAATTGTAATCAAACTAACGTGAGTATTAAATTCAATTAAGATAGGCACAAAATGACATTGACCAATGAGAATGACTAGGCCTTTTAAATCAAAGGAAACAATAAACAGGATGGAAACTTGCAAAGGAAGCACTAAATTGAGCTTAATAACATGCTTAAAAAAGATACTTTATTTTAACCGTTAATGTGGCTAATATTCTTCCTGTTTCATTGGTTAACAAATATGAAAACAAGTTTAAACTATTGTGGCTGAAACATACGAACTAGGTTAGCTAATACCATTTCAAATTTAACAGTCCAAACAGTTATCAAAGCACAAAGTCTTAACTAACTAACAGACTTATACATGTCAATTATCATAACAGTCCAAATCAATCCAATTATAAATAAGACAGGCAGAAATCTATATAACTCTAAAACATATCTAAATATACAAATATGGTAAAACTAAATCTGAACTCAAAGATTCATTCTTCATATATAGTCATGCTTCTATGTTTTCAGCTTACAAGAGCTAAG
The DNA here is from genome assembly GCA_032618575.1 of Nicotiana noctiflora. Lineage (NCBI taxonomy): Eukaryota > Viridiplantae > Streptophyta > Magnoliopsida > Solanales > Solanaceae > Nicotiana > Nicotiana noctiflora. Next base: position 97,866 of record JASVEL010002878.1, read on the forward strand.
GTTACAATCGTGTACCTGGAATTTGAAGACAAAAGTAGAGGAGGAACGATTAGTAAACAGATCACAGCAAAGCAATGGCAGCAAACAACCAGCGGAGTAGTAGCAGACTCAAAAAAACCCAGGAATAGTTCAAACCAACAGAAGATTTAAGAAAATCAAGACAACAACTCTAAACCCAAAACGAAACACAACATAAATGTATTTCTTTCAATCTCCCTCAAGTCTTAAAACTTTTTCCCTTTTCTCTCTATCTTCTCCTATCTCTTAAGCACTCAAAACTCCCTTCAATTTCAGAATATTTCTCTCCTTCAGATTGTATCTATGTGTTTGTGTTGGAAAGAGTATTCCAATTTTCAGATCTCCTTTTTTTCCGGTCTTTCACTCCCTTTACCAGATTGTATCCCCCAATCTCTTGAAACTCTCAAATCTATCCCTATGTCCTCCCTTCAACTCACAGGATGCCTATTGCTTCAAATCTCTCCGTGTCTCCTAAGAACCCACTCGACTTGTTCTGTTTTTCAGAATTCCCTATGCTTAAAATCTATCTCTTCAAAGAAACTCCCAATCCCTATATGTATGTGTGTTTTTCAGTCTATCTCTCCAATGTTTTTTTTTCTCCCCTTAATCTGTTATCTCTACCTCTATTTAAACCACAAACTCAGCCCCTTTCCAGCTTTCATAAGCACTTAGATTATTAGAAAAATGTATTTTCTACATTCATATTCCACGACAGCCCACACTGTTCTCATTTTTTAACTTTTTTTTTAGCATGGGCAGCCTATTATATTCATTAACCCTTAAACCATGTTACTTCTGCCTTAAACCAACCCATTATTCCCTTTTCCACCATCCAACTTGATTTAATTTAAGAGTATATTAGTACCTATAGACAGACAACTAACACCAAACCATTTTCAAACCTTTTTAAATCCCAAAATACCCCTGAAACTCTTGCTATTTACCCCTCTGCCTAAATGCCCAATTGACACAATTGCAATCACAATAAACTAAAGACTGAAACCTTCTGTCGAAAACAAAATCAGCCAATAAATCAACTAGAATCCTGAATCAAACCACAATTAGGTACGTTTTAGAGTACAAAACTCAGAATAGAAAAGAAGTGAACAAAACAATACTGAAATTATAAACACTGAACCAAAACTAAACTATTATCATGCTTCTTCTTTCTTTCATTCAAACCAAATAATGACATTTAAACAATCAATTACACCTAGTAATTAAATACCAACAATTAGAACAAGAACCAACCATAGGATTAAATAGACAACATGTGATTCAAGTTGTATTGTACAAAATAGGGGACTTATAGGAAACTAATTATTCGACAATACTAATCGAAGCGAATACGTAATCCATGGCAAACACATTTAACAAACAATCAGAAGCAACAAATGACCAAATGAAAGGTCTTAAGGATAATAACGAAAAATTTATCAAAAAAATTGAAAAGGATGAAAATAACAACACAACTAAACTAACAAACAAATATAAGATAGATAAAGATAGAAGAAAGAAAAGAAATACCTCAAAAATGAAAAAAAAATTAGAAATAAACGAATCTTGGACCACTTCGGACTTGGAACATTTGAGGCCAAATGGACTTTAATTGAGTGTTCTCAAGTGAGAACACATCGACTAAAGCCTATTGAACCATCAAAAATCTTCAAACAGGCTCGAGACTCTTCTACGATTCTTGGGGCTTAGATTGAGGATTCGAGTGGTTTAGGTTCGATTCGAAGAAAACGGTTTGAGGGGTTATGATGGGGAGGTTGCGGGGATGCCGGGGTGTGAAATTGGTTGGGTTTTGGGTGGTTGCCGCCGGGTTTTGAGCGATGGAGGTGGTCGGCGGCGGCTAGGGTTGATCGTCTCTGAAGAGACGAGGTGAAAGGGTCGTTTGGTGAAAATGAAAGGGAAAAATGGGGTTTGGGGGTCTTTAGTTGGGTTAAACGCATGAGTTAATTTCGATCGTTGGATCACAAGAATCCAACGGTTCAGATTAGAAAAGACGGTGGGGCGGTTCGGGTGATGGGGCGGGGCTGGACCGGGTAGAGATGATTTGGGCTAGGGATTAATTTGGTGTGGGGCTTGGTATTGGGCATTGTTTTGGGCCTGGCTTTCTCTCAATTGAACTGGGCCCAATTCTGATTTCCCTCTCTTTTATTTGATTTTTTTTCTTTATTTTACTTCTAAATTAATTTCCGAATGTAAACCAAAATCCTAATGCAAAATTATAAAATTCTAATTAACTCACAAATACTAATTAATGCTTAATAAAAATTATCACACATAATAAAATAACAAATTAACAGAAAACACAAAAATTTATCATTAATTATTAAAAAATGCAAAAATTCGTTATTCTTTTATTCTTTCATTTTTTAAGATAAATAATTTACTTCCCAATTCAAAAATTAAACTCCCAATGCTAATACAACCTATTTTTCTTCATCTATTTTTATTTATTTAATCAAATAAACATGCACACAAAAACGCAAGCAATAAGAGAAAAATAACACAAAATCCAAAAATATTGCAAACCACACAAAACTCTTTTTTATTTTGAATTTTTTGGAGTAATTCTCATGTAGGGCAAAAATCACGTGCTCACAGCATCTAACATATTTACCTGTAGCTCCTTCGCGTGTTGAGTGTGATATTGATTCTGAGCATTGATTTCCTTGGGGGTGGCCATCTTTGAAAGACCCTGCTGCCGTCTCGGTAGGAAGGTGACCGTTTTTCATTCACTATCCTGTGATGATGGCTCTGTATGGTTTGTTCCTTCCTATGTGCCATTGTTGGGTATGGAGTGAATTTTGTAAATGCACCTTAGGGTAGTGTGACCTAGTCTACCATAGGTGCATAGTATTCCCTCACCTTTGTAGATCACAGATTGTTTGTGATTTCCTATGATAACTGAGGTTTCTACTAGCGTTTCCAGCGGCACCTGTATACAAATGCATGCATACCTCCCCCTTAGGGTAGAGGGTGTGCATTAATCAATCTTTAGGAGCTTACCTAGTTTTCTTCCAACTTTTTCCAAAATTTCTTTATCGTATAACTCAGTTCGGAGTTGTGGTAGACATATCCAAATTGCATTAGAGGTGAGAGTGGCTTCCTGAGGCACAAACTTTGGTTCCCATTTTCTAACCGAGAGGAAGTGTCCCGAGATTAACCATGGCCCCAGGTGTAGAGCCTTAACCATGCTCTACTCTAAGCTAAATTTTGCTATGAAGAAATCTCATCATAGGTCAATCATAATTAACGTTGTAGATCGATTCCATAGGTCAATTAGTTTAGAGAAACGCATATGGTAGGGCATCTTTTTTTTTTGAAGAATTTTTAGATGACTGAGTATCTCCAGGAGCATGTATGCATTCCTTTTCTTCAGTTGATAGAGGGATTGAGCCTTCGATGTGTTTTCCTTTAGCCTGTTTAGGTTGGTTTTCCGTGTCATAGTAGATTGATTGGCTACCCGTTTGCTTGTTTAGGAGCATATCCTTGTAGGAGTGTTGAGGTTCTTCCACCTCCATTGCTACTTCCTTGTCTGGGGGAAGAGGGGGTTTGATCGGGGAGGGTTCCATGCGGATGAGGTACCTTTAGGGAGGAGAGAGAAAGGGAATTATGAAAAAGGGTTCTCTCTTAAGAGAATATAAACAAAATAATAAGAAGAAATGGACTCATGAAGAAAGCTTTAAAAACATGGTGAACATAAGAATTAATAATTGTCCTTTTTATGGTTGCCATCAAATATTCAAAAAATATTTTTATGTATACGGCTACCACGTGTTTTTGTCGTTGATTTATGGGATTTGAGGGTGGAGTTTACTTGTTCTATAAGAAAAATCACTAGATTTAGAGGTAAAAGATAGGAATTTAAGAACAATTTGGATATAATTAATTATTTTGTTAAAAAATCATATTTAAGTCTAGCTTTCTAAAAAAGAAAAAAATTTATTAAAAAATAATAATAAATTACAGGTGTAGGGCGGGGCGGGTGAACACATGTGGAGTGTGTGGTGGGTAAATACGGGTTTAAATCCTATGCGGGGTGGGGCAGACAGGTTTAAATTTTGCGGATTCAGACAGAACCCAGCCCGCACCCGCACCACCTGCTATTCTTAATAGTATTAGTGTTTTAAAAGCATTTCTGAGACTCACCCGGGAGGCATTTCTGAGACTCACCCGGGAGGCATTTCTGAGACTCGCCCGGAGGCTCGCCCCTAGGCGACACTTGTAAAACGCCCTGGGGCTCATATATAAGACTCGGTTATGTGAGGCTTACTCCCTAAACGCCCGATCATAAGCCCTAAACACGCCTAACGCCCAACGCGCAACGTTTGGGGCTCGCCTAACAATTCTAAATCAAATTACGTATCAAATTTCCTAATTAGTATTATTGACCCTCAGGTTTTTTTAACAAGTTAGTGATAAAAGTTCTTTTCATCGACATAAATATGAAGATTGAGCATAACTCAAATAATGAATCATAGTATTGCAAATTTATATCTTCACTTGTTATTAGCCGTGTGTTGTTCATACGTCTATCCTAATTATAAATTTTATTAAATTGATATTTTAAACTAATTTGTATTTATTCATAAAGGAATAATATTTTAATTATAGTACTGACAAGATTTACTGATTATTTACTTTTAGGAAGGCAAAATGTAGAGTTTGATAATATCTTTTAAGAACTTGTGATTCTTTAATTGTTTGAAAGTTAAGACGTTACGTGATTTTCCTGTGTTATTATACTTAAGAAACATGACATATATTTTATTTTCTATGATTTCTTTAATTTTCTTTAATTTTGAATCTTTCAATTTATATTTTTTGTTTTTATTAATTTAAAATTAAAATTTTTAAAGGCCCATGAGTCTTATGCTCTCTTCCTCAAGGCTTTTGTCTCACCCCATATCAAGTAAACGCCCTGCTTTACGCTCTTGCACTTTAAAACATTGAATAGTATCCATTCAAATATTAGGCATGTCAAGAAAAGAATGCCATTGTCATAAATCTTTCTTTATTTAAGTATATCTATGTTGATCAGAAGATTTGTTTCTTTCCATTTTAACAGCAACAAAAAGGAAGGGCTTAAAGTAATGAACATATTTATTGCTAGTATTACCTTGATAAAAAGATTTAGATTGAGGTAGATTATACTGGATCTTCAAAATCTGCAAGTAAAAAAGAAGATACAAATAAAATAACGAATGAATAAGGTGGAAAAAGATAGAAAGCATTTATGTTATTTCCTTCCCAAGGGGAAAGTAGAACATTTGCCTTAACTTCACTTTTCCATTTCTCAATCCAAGAAAATTTTGGAATATCCTTTTTAAGGCACTGAAGTGAGAGACAACCGTTACATCAGTGTGAGGGTGTAGAAATTGCGTGGCGATCTCTAATTGGTCGCCTTTGTTTCCCTACTTCCTATGAAACTGTTCCTTTGCTTTCACTACCAACTAAAAGATCCTTTTCCCGAGAAGCCAAAAAATAAAATATGCGGTTGAGACCTTATCAACCGTTGGATTTCAACTAATTGACTATCAACAACTCATGTTGACTCAATGACTGACGAGTGGAAACTTTTGCCACAAAAGCGAAAATGACAGATAGCACCCCACAAAAATTCTATATATAGCAACTGAGCAATAGTAGTTCTATTACTACCTCATAACATCAATCAAAAAGCCTGTGCTTCTTATTCACCCATTTTCTTTCTGTAAGTTATTCATCGTTTAGTGCTTTTCCATTTTTCCATTTGATTGTTATAATTCATAAGTATAAATAGGTCTTAAGTTTGTTTTCAACAGACTTGCTTCACTGGTACGATTAGATTTCAGTTCCTTTAATATGTTGTTGAGTTTTTCTTTTGGATTTCTGTTTTTGGATCGATGTTTGCAAGTGGATTTTGCTTCGTCTTGTACCATTTGATTGCTTTTATCAACAATTGCATATAGCTTTTGGGAAATTTCCTTTCTTAAGCCCATTTGTTTCCGGGATGGCTGATCTTACACCTTTTTGAATTTGTACTCCATCTATTAATTGCTTTTTTTGGTGGCGGTGGCGGTGGGGTGGGGGGGGGGGTGGCTGTGTATACCTGTACATGCAAGAAAAGTGGCAAATTGACTACATTACTGATTGATTCCATATATTCAAATCGATTGTGATTTGGGTTGTGATTTTGTTGTTATCATAAGGTAATCTGTCAGGAGAAAAAGACATGCTTATCTGCTAGTGAAGCAGTTAATTTGTTCATGTGAAAAGTATTGCTAGTAACCATGGTCTGGAAATTTGCATCCTGGTTGTCTGATCATAGTAATTCTTTTTGCATTTTTACATTGAATTTTGCCTTTCCTTTTTCTCTTGTCAAGCTTACTATGGCTGAAAATAACGGACAAGGGATTGGAAGATATTCAGGAACCTCTCGTGTTGCACTCAATGAAAGAATTCTCTCCTCTATGTCACATAGATCTGTTGCTGCTCATCCATGGCATGACTTAGAGATTGGTAAGGATAGCTATTTTTTCCCTACATATAACAAGAAAAATGAAAAAGTAAAGAAGTAGAGAGCTATTCCTGTGTATTTCTTTTGAATCAGCATCGGTATATCATGTGTATCAATTTCAATGTCTGGATATTATTTCATGGTCTTGTTATAAATTGCGCAGTGTGAGGTTTGGTGTCTTTTTGTACTAATGCTTGATGTTCTGTAAATGCAGGGCCAGGTGCACCCGCAATCTTCAACTGTGTAAGTGTTTACGACAGATTATAGCAATTCTTTTTTGAATATTCTTGATAAAGTACTTAAGTTACTCCAGCAACCAGAATCTTCTTATACTGGCTGTACTTGTCTAGGTTTGCTTATGTAGTGCATATGACTTTTTATTCTTTCCAAAAGATCCTTGATTAAGTGCTAACATTTATTGAATGTAGCAAAGTGTTCTGGTATTTGCATACTGATTTATCTTTGAATTAGCAGCCATTCTCAACTTGAAAAATATAACAAAGGTTGGCAGTGGAAAAGAATTCAAATGATATTTGCATGTCAATATTATATCTTCCTCGTAGCTGTTATTATCTGTCTGCGGGATATTCTCAAGTACTAAACAGATGGCGTTAGGTTTCATTCAAACTAAAAGCTTAGACTTATGTGGCAGGTGGTTGAAATACCTAAAGGCAGCAAAGTGAAGTATGAGCTTGACAAAGCAAGTGGCCTTATAAAGGTGCTATCTTGACCATTGATCTTTATTTCTATTCAGGCAGGCAAATGACTTTTGTGATGTGAAACTTGTATTAAGATCATTTCTAAGTCTTTTCCTATTTCCTCCTTTTGTTATTAGAGAATTTGCAATGCTCTACCTTCATTACAGGTTCAGTGTGCAGAATGTTCAAGTATCAGATGTACATCCATGCATGATACCATCAATGACTTTGTGTTGCAGAAATAAACTGTAGTCATTGTTTGATTGCCATGAAGTATTATAGATAATGATATTTGTTACTATAATAAAGCTTAATGCACCAATGCATTTGTTTCCACAAGATTTTGTTGTTTGCTATGTCTGCTCAGATAAGATGTGATTCGGAAATGATATCTTTAGAACTTAATAAATGCAGCATCTATTTTCATTCTTAAATGAATATCTTGATTTTTTATTTGGAAAGAAGGGTGTGGTATCTTCTTTGGTCATTTTCTCTGCTTTTTGTATGATGTGTTAAATCAATTTACTCCTAGTGCTTTTTACATAAACTATGCTGCAAACTTTTTCACAATCTGTTTCTTAAGAGCTTTGCAATGGTAACTAGGAGACTTGTTCCATTTAGTCGGTTTTTAATTGCATTATTCATTTAAGAATCTTTACTGTGATGATAATCATTTGACTCAATAGCTGAATTTGTGTGTAAAAGGTTGACCGAATACTATACTCATCAGTTGTTTATCCACACAACTATGGTTTCATCCCAAGAACCCTTTGTGAAGACAGTGATCCGATGGATGTCTTGGTACTGATGCAGGTTTGCCTCCTTTTACACACATACATGCACGTACACACACATCTTCCTCAAGGCTCAATCTTGCATTACTTGTCTCAGTGTAAGCTTACTCCTGGGTACTAACATCCATTCTGTATGCTGTTTAGGAACCTGTGCTACCTAGTACCTTTCTTCGTGCTCGTGCAATTGGATTGATGCCTATGATTGATCAGGTAAGGTTTTTGAATAAATGTAAACTTTTTGCCATATGTACTTTGAAGATGGTGAAAAATGCTTAAAAAAAAGCATTTGCGTTTAGTTTTTATAATAGGAGTGTGCTTTAATTTATTTCCTTTTAAGTTTTATTGTGTACCTATTTAACTTGAGAGCCCACATTATATGTTCTCCTGATTTTCCTTCAAACTAAAATTTAATTAAAGTGAAAAGCAAGGGATGCTGTTAGTCGAGCTGCTGCTGAGCTATGTTTCTCGGACTCTCCGAAAATGTCGTCTAGTGTGTGTCATATCCTCCAAAAGTAGCCCACATTATATGTTTTCCTGATTTTCCTTCAAACTAAAAATTTACTAAAGTGGAAAGCAAGGGATGCTGTTAGTCGAGCTGCTAATGAGCTATGTTTCTCGGACTCTCTGGAAATGTCGCTTGGTGTGTGTCAGATCCTTCAAAAGTAGTGCATTTTGGAGGATCGTGTGGCCAGCATTTTTGAGAGTTCTCGGAACATAGCCGTCGAGAGCTCAATAATAATTGAGCCGTATACATCATTGATAAGTTTGCCCATTGTCAACTTTGATGAGGGTGATAACTTCTCTTCTACACATTTGATAGAAAAACAATGAGAGGGTACAGTTAAACAGGAGTTAAAAATTTAGTAGATTCAGACCCCAAATAATTGTGGTGCGTGACATAGTGGCACCACAGTTTATATTTTCCTTTTTATTTGAGTGCATTACGACATTTGAAAAGTACTGCTAGTCATTTAGCATAATACGTAATAACTAATTGATGTTAGAACTCTGTTACAGGGTGAGAAAGATGACAAGATAATAGCAGTATGTGCTGATGATCCCGAGTTTCGCCACTACTCAGACATCAAGGAGCTTCCTCCTCATCGTCTTGCTGAAATTCGGCGCTTTTTTGAAGACTGTATCCTCTGATATTGCATTTTGTTGTTTAATTAGTTAAATAAAGGAGGAAATTCTCCATAGTCATCCTGATAGTGATAATCTCTGAGGCTGCTGGACATGGATGGAGTTTCTGGCTTCAAGAATGAAGAATGTATTTGAGTATTACAATGTCCGCATATCATTAGGATTGACAAACATTTGCTAAGTTATACTGTTTCTTTCTATACATCCTTGACTCTGTGTCAACAGATAAAAAGAATGAGAACAAGTCAGTTGCAGTGGAAGACTTTCTTCCTGCTGAAGCAGCTGTTGATGCCATCAAGTATTCCATGTCAGTGCTTTTGAGTTCTCTCATGTTATGGATTGCTTATTCTTTGTGTTGCCAGAAAGCCTCACTAAAATATTTTATCTTTATGGCTGTGATCTCAGGGACCTGTATGCTTCTTACATTGTGGAAAGTTTGAGGAAGTGACCCTTGTTGTTAAGAACATGCTGCAGTCATTACCAGAGATTTAAGTAGAGAAGCTGTTGACTTGTTGAAGCTGGCTCTCCCAATTTCATATGCTTACTTTAGTTTAACATGGTTTTATTGGATATTTGAAATATATGTAGAACTTCTTTAATTTGCATGAATTCAGAAAAGCTGTAGAAAAGAAGCATCAGGGAAAACTGGAAAATATGCACTGCTATCCTGTAGTAAGAATGCTTGCCCAAAATATGAAAAAGTTTATTACCAATATATTTTGGACATATGTTAGCTATCTTGTTTTGATTTCGTTTTTATTTTCTCCCCCTTATTCGTAATTGTTGGATAGTTTAGAGTTTGGGAAATTTTTACAAACCACTATTGTTTAGTGGTTGTTTAGTGGTTATTAGCTAGCTAGAGTTACCATTTACTATCTTACTTTCAATTTTACTAAAGTGTACTCAATGTATCTAATTCGGCGTGAAACAGGAGAGTACAGCTAGGCAAATATTGTATTTGACTGTATACATAAATTATATTAATTAAAAAAATATATGAATACATTCATGGAATATAGTGAGACAGTGAATACAATAAAATACATGAAATACAATGAAATACACTGAAATACAATTTTTTTTTAAAAGATAATGAATACAATGAAATACATAAAATACAACGAGATACATTGAAATCCAATGGGATACTCTTCAAGTTGATCAGTCCCAAACTCCGACAGTGATACGAAACATAAGACATTGATTTCTAAAGAGACCCTTCAACCACTGAACATAGCTATACGAACTTTTCATTGTCAGCCCCAAATTACCTTTCAATAGCAGATTTCGAACCTCTATTTTTCTCCCTGGGGCTTGATTTCAATATTGATTCAGAGCCACATGCCACTAACAATGAAATAGAGATGAATCACTGGAGAATCAAGGTTATATTTATGGAGAAAGATTGGTGTTGAGAGAGAGGGTGGAGAAAAAACTGAAAGAATGAGAGAGAAAAATGATACAAAGTGTATTTCATGGCTTAATGATAGGAAGTAACCATAAATAGATACTTTGCTATAAAAATTAAAAGGTTGCTATGAAATATAATTTTTAAAAAGGTATTTATTTAAAATAAATAAGATATCAATATTTACTTACTGCCAGAGGTAAAAATTCCTTTAGAGTTGAATCTCTACTCCAAACTTTTTCAACTCCATGATATTCGCAGGCCCGATTCTACTATCAATTTAATTTTAATCACTGAAAATATCAAGAGTATTTTGTTTAATGATTTACAATTCAATTTGTATTTATCTGGAAATATGAAATTTTAGTTCTTGCCTCGGAAACATAAAATAAAAAGGAAATAAATTTTCTTCTCAAACAATGTAAAAGTTTAGTGGCAGTTTATCTTTTGGCGGGTCCAAGAACTTTTAGATAATTACATAAATTTAAACTCAATTATATATAGTATATTTTTCGGAAACTCAATTCTTAAGCCATACAAAGTGATATCTCAGCTTCTTAGAAACACTAGAATTTTTTCTAAACAAATGCGTAGATGATTAGTTTAGCGGCAATTAAAAAGTGTACAAACACATATATAGTATATAAAAGACTACCACAAAATTAGTCCTCTAGAATCATTATTATCTTTTCTAAACTCTGTATTATCATTTCCAAACAATAGTGAATGAACAAAAAAATATGAAAATATAATTTCATTTTAAAAAATATGTAAGACTATTATAATTGAAAAAAGGTATTCAAAATTATTATTACTCCTTCCGGTCCAAAATAAATAATTTTTTGGGTGTTTTCACACAGATTAAGAAATTCACATTTTAGCATTAGTTAGCAATGTAATTGACAATATTAACTTTTACTATCTCACGTAAATACTTCTAACATATATTTCAATATTATTTACTCCATGAATAATATAGGAAAAAATAATTAATTCATTCTTAAACTCTTGAAAACACTTATTTTGGATCACAAGAAAAAAAAAAAAAAAAAAAAAAAAAATAGGAGGGACAAATAAATAAACGAAAAAAAGAAAAGAAAAAAGAAACAGGGACGAGTCAACTCAATACTACTCGGGGCTTAGGTTCAGCTCACAATACTCCTCATTTCTCAAGTCAGCTAAACTCAACATCTCATTTCTTCTACATAAAAAATTATATATATTTCAGGCCTGTTGTAATCAGTAAATTGGAGAAAGACGGTTCTGGAATCGGAAGCAAATAGGGGATGGGTTCGGCGGGGAAAGCAATCTACACCGTCGGTTTCTGGATCCGAGAGACAGGCCAAGCCCTTGATCGATTGGGCTGCCGCCTCCAAGGCAACTATTACTTCCATGAACACCGTAAGTATCACCTTCATCTCCATTTTCTTCTCCATTTTATTCAATATAATGCTATACCTAATAGACTAGGGCTTAGGTATTTGATTATTTCACACATCTGTTCAAGTCAGAGAACGCACGCTTTCAATTTTATAAAATTGTTTGGTTGTGCCAGTTCCTATTAGCTGCATTTGCTGCGGTATGTTGTCTGAGCATTGATTTTATTACCTCCGCCTCGGGTATTGCAGTGAAGGTGACATTGCTATGTTTGATGAAAAATACTGAACTTTAGTATTGTTTTTTTCAGCTGCATAAAGCTGTTAGTATTTGATTAGCTCTTATTTAAGGTGATAATTTCCTCCTGATAACTGTCGACTCTGTCTGTAACTTTTTAATGAATTTGGAACAACAAATTATGTTGTTATGTTGATACATCATGTACAGCTGCTTTGTAGAACGCCAAAGTTAAGTGATATGCATTCAATGCTCTCTAACTTTGAAACTGTAGTTTCCGAATTATTTTAGTGGTTATCATTCCCAAGAAGATGGTTGGTGGTTGAGGCATAGGAATAAAGGATAACAACCTGGAGCTTAGGTTGGAATTCCCTCTATAACACTCAGTATGAGCCTATTGTGAAGCCTTGTGTAGACAGGATTGCCTGACACTTGTGCTTTTGGGCTGTAGTAGGCTGTCTGATGAATTAGTTGGGCTGTCTGCGAAGCTACAACTTTTGTACAAGAAAAAAGGTTCATTACTTGTATTTGCTGATCCAAGCTTATCGAGAATGATCATATAGAGTAGCTATTCTGAAGGCTACTCATTATATAAGTACTTATCATATATCTTACTATATATCTGACAATAATCTGAAGAGCTAGATTTAAACTTTGGATCTAACCTAGTTCTACATAATTCCGCATACAATGTTGTGATTAGCATAACTACCTCAAGCCAATTGTGATAAACTATTTATGGACTAGAAGCTGATCGCTTAGAATCTCAGAGACTCAGACAAACATTGCCATTGATGACTGTGATGATCTTATTTATGCTCATATTTGCTCACTATCTGAGTTTTACATTCTATTTTATATATTTTGGCTATACTTCTAGAATTATTTCCTCTTCCAACTTTCTTTCCTCTGTTCTGTTATGATATGTTTTTCCCCTTTAGTCAAACCACTTATTTTCATATTTCATCTTGATGTGCTATGTACAATATGGAGTACCTCTTCTTCCTTTAAAGTTTTTGGATCTCTACCTCCTTTTGTTTTCCAGTGTCGAGGCATAGAACTTTGATGAACCTGTTTGACAAAGTACCAGTTGTTGAAAAGGATGCATTTGTGGCCCCAAGTGCCTCTATAGTTGGTGATGTTCACATTGGTCGCAGTGCTTCTATTTGGTATGGATGTGTTCTGCGAGGTATGTTCTGCTTCTGCATACCATGTTAGTTTCAGTGCTTAAAATATCTCTTGTAGACTTAGTGGTGCAAATATGCTGCCCTTGTACTGATCGTTTTTGAAGCATCCCTTTTTCTACGTTGTAAAATTTTCTTGGAGGTATTTGAGGAGGGTGAGCAAATCATTTTTTCTTGTCTCATGAAGGCTTTGCCTTTTCTTGAATTATGTGAACGCGTAAACTTTTAGAAGACAACTACATCATGGAGTCCTCTAGATGGTTGAACCAACAGAATGTCCTATACCAAATCTTTATTTATAAAATGTTGTTTGTTGAAGGTTAATTAGCTTGGCAAAGAGAGATTGCTTATTTCCTGAAAAAATCTTTAACGCTATCGGATAACCTTCTAAGACAAAAAACAATTTCAAGAATTAAGTATTGTATCATATTGAGACAAAAAATTCTTCTCAAGAAATCATCATTTATGTACCAAGAAGTCATTAAGTACTGAAAAGCTTCAGTACAGTCAATTTTAAAATTGGGATGCTGATTTTCATATCAATAGATAACTATTTTATTTTCAAATTTTTCTTTTTCTTGTCTTGGATACTGGATTGTTGATTTATCTTTTTTAGATTCTTGGATTGAGCATTTCGATTGATCTTACTCTTTTCAAGGCTCATTCTCGTAGATCCATATGTTGTTATTGTTTTCTGGAAAAATAATCTGTAAAATTTACAACCCCCCCCCGCCCCCCCTACAAATCTACTAAGCTTGATGACTATACGTTAGGCAAATTTTGGTTTATACGCACTCATTGCGGTCTCTCTATAAAATGCTTTGGAATTGTTTGTGTTGTTTAATGCATGCTGCCAACAATGAATGAGTGAGTATGCTCACAGGTCTTACATTATTGAATAAGATTTTTTTTCCTTTTCAGTTTTTAACTTTTCTTTTTGGTTATTATGAACCTACATCTACCTCCTCATATATATCACTTCATCTTTTTAATTACATGGTGTTTTTTATTTTTGTCTTCTTTTTTGTGTGTGTGTGGGGTCTTTGATATGCTTTGTTCTTGCTCAACATGAGATTCCATGCAGGTGATGTGAACAGTGTTAGCATTGGAGCCGGAACCAATGTCCAGGATAATTCTCTAATTCATGTAGCTAAATCAAATATTAGTGGAAGGGTTTTCCCCACGACTATCGGGAAAAATGTTACCATTGGTGAGAATTATCTGGCAATTTAGGGCATAATATACATTCAACCATGAATTTTTTTGTATGCTTGATGTTTGACTTTTGACATCACACTGTAAAGGTCATAGTGCTGTATTACATGGATGTACTGTTGAAGATGAGGCATTTATTGGCACGGGTGCAACTGTGCTTGATGGGGCGGTTGTAGAGAAAAATTCTATGGTTGCTGCTGGTGCCCTTGTCAGGCAGAAAACAAGGATTCCATGTGGAGAGGTATGTAGCCTTTATGCGACTCATTTTACCATTATCTTGGGTAGTTTGCATGCGTATAGGTTTCTGCATGGGTATTTACCAATAGGCAAAGAAGTAAAATTCTGTACATACTGATGCTAGAGAATAGGCGAAGATGAGTTAAGATGCTGGACTGGCACAAGGGAATTCCTAGGGCAAAATCCTTTCCATGTTTTGTCTTGCTTTCTCTGCTGTTATGAAATATATAATTCTCTTTTGGTGCTAACTCGTGTAATTATGATACTAAAAACACAGGTCTGGGGAGGAAATCCAGCAAGGTTCTTGAGGAAGCTCACAGAAGAAGAAATAATGTTTATCTCCCAGTCAGCCATGAACTATTCCAATTTAGCGCAGGCCCATGCAGCTGAAAATGCAAAGAAGTTGGATGAGATTGAATTTGAGAAGGTGCTGCGGAAGAAATTCGCTCGTAAGGAAGAAGAGTATGACTCTATGTTGGGTGGTGTTCGTGATACACCTCCAGAGCTTATCCTGCCTGATAATGTCCTACCGGACAAGGCACCAAAGGCCTCGTAAGTGTGGGTTCCGACTGGAGTTCCCCCTGGGTTTTCTGATTTTAGTGGGCAACACCTTTTGCTTTGGGCGGATTAAGGTGCAAATGCCTGCGTTTAGTTTCCAATAATTGAGGCCAGGCTGAAATATCAAAGATCAATACTGGTATGCAGCTCTAGCATTTTTTTACTTACCATGTCTGGCTTACCAGAGCCTGTTGACTGTTCATGAGAAACAAAGCTGCAGTCGAGCTTAAATTTTTGACTGTTTAAGCAATATGAGAAACTCCACCGGTTATCCTCCTCGACCTCAATTTCTTAATCGCATTTCCTTTCTAAGAAGCTTTAAAAGACACACGTGTCACACACCGAGTCATTGCCAATGGAGGTGGAAGCCAATTAAAAAAAATAATAATTTTCTGTTATGCTATATCAACAATAAGTGAAAACTGGAAAGCCATCAAACCGAAAGGCACACCATCCAGATCAAGAAAACCATAATTCCTAGTGCTAATAGTCTCGGATGTGCAGGAACCGAAGAAAGCAATTCAAGTCGCGGATAATATTGCCAACTATGGACGTACACTAATTAAGAAATGTCTTTCTTTAATATACAGAGGAATAAAAAGAACTACAGGATTACTCAAAATGGATAAGACGCAATTTCCAATTAAGGCATTAAAACAAAATGAAATTTAAGTTACTGAAGATCGTAAGGATATATCCTTTTGAAATAAGTTATGTAAAGGGGATACCCCCGAAAGCTTATACATTTGTGCACACAGAGTGAAAATTCTCTTTTAAGTTTTGGTTCAACAAACATTAAAGTTTTGTACATGGGAGTGGAGTAGTCAAACTAGTTGAGGCCCAAAATATATCTATTTGGGTTTCTCCTATTCTCTTACTAGTCAATTTATCCGCGCTTCGCGCGGTCCTATAAAAGCTTGAAAATAAGTGAGATATACCTATATTTTAATCTATATACGCAAATATATACCTCCAATTAGATCCAAAAATGCTCCATATTATTAATCCGCATATTTAAAAATAATTATTGTTCTCTAATAAATGATCATCCACTTCACTAATTTCTATAACAATTGGAAAGTTCATGTAACCAAAAGAACATTAAATAATGGAGTAACTACTTCTTCTTCTCTTACTTTCTTAAATTTTTGTGTACTTCAAAGAATGATCTTCTTTTCTTGTCAAAACTTTGACAATGTAAAAACTATAAAAGCATTAAAAAGAAAGTTGATATTTCTATCTTGTCAAAAGTGTATTTATGCTAAAATTGCTACTATCCAAAAGAGGCTGCCCATTCTTAATTTCTTTTATCATCTTTGTTAAAGCTGAGAGGCTTAAATAATTTGATAGCATATTTGTAAATATTATTTGTCATCTAGCTAGTTTTAGAGATATATTTTGAAAGTTGAGATTCTAAATTATAAAAAATTGGAATATTAGTTTTTTTTCTTTGTCTCCCTTTAATTGGGAGGAAATTTTTTGCTTAAATGGGACACGCTTTATCATGAATAACATATGTATAATCAGTCAAATGTTATATTACTTTAGCATTCCAAATTAAATGCTAAGAACACTAACTTTTATTAAAAATACATATGAAAAAATAAAACAGAAAAAAATCTTGTGAAAAAATAAGAGAAACAGAAGAAAAAGTCGGCTTCTTGTCCTCGGATTAATTTGACTATTCCCTTACCTTTCTTTTCCGCCTATTCTTTTTCAATTCAACTCCAACCTCAATTCTTCTTCCTTCTTCCCTCACCGGCTTCTCACCTTCCCCCCTTTAGTAACAGTGGGAGAACATCTCATCTTCGGTACAATAATATAATTTTTTCTCCATATAATTCTTGTTGCTTTTGGACACTCTCCCATATGAAGAATTACACCAAATTATTTTATGTTGTAGAGAAATAGATGCCACCCGTCTCATTACATACAACACCATCGAAAGTATCATGAGATAATCTCTGTTTGTCTTATCTTAAAAAAAATCATTTGAGAAGAAAGTATCATGAGATAATCTCTGTTTGTCTTATCTTAAAAAAAATCATTTGAGAAGAAGAGCAGATAAAATTATGGAGATGACCCATTTTTATTGGTTACAAATGCTACAGACCTTCTGTTATATATGCTAAAATAAACCGTTTTGGAAAATAAAAAGTCTCTCTTTTCATCTTCCTTTTACTTAAATGTATTTCATCCTCACTTTATAACGGATGTAACCGAAGGGGCATGTTTTTCTCATTAATTAGGTAGCATTTAGACACTTTTAGATTTTTAAAAATAAGATAAATTAGAAAAAATATAAATAGCCAAAAAAAAGAGAAAAAAGATAAATGGCTATTCTAGCATATAAGAGATGCCACATCAGATTATGAATTCCCAACTTTATATATATATATAGATTAGTTAGATTGCCTAGTAAATTATTAACGTGGGAGGATTTATTCTTGCATTAATATTTTCATGTAGATAGTTTGAATTGCATATAATTTTGTAAAGTGGTAACATAATATATACTTTTCTTAATGCACTTTTTGTTTAGCAAGATATAAGCAGGGTTTATACGTCAAATTCCTAATTACACCTGGGGGATCTAATGTGTTTCCGACAGATTCAAGTAAACCTATAACTTTTGACGCGGAGTAAAGATTTACATATACAAATTTATTAAAATTACAAAAATAAAAGATATGAACCCATAACTTTAAAAATATAACGAATTCATTACTAAAAACTTTAAAAGTCGAACTCATAAGGATTAAATCCTGAATCCGCCTCTAACCACACTTAAAGGCGAAATTCTGCTCAAAGAACCTGGACATGGTCCAATGCAAGAGAATGCCAAATATCCGAATTCGATGACGCATGTTTGTCATTTCAAAAATCGTAAGGGGCATAATTTATCTTTGATTGTAAATGCACTCTTCAATTTCTTTTTCTTTAACATTGTTATTGATTGTACATTGCTAGTCACTTTTTTGATTGCCATATCTTGTTACGGTATTTTAGTCTATGAAGGATCTACTCCCATGATGCCATCAGTGAATATTTTGAAAAGTTAGAAATAGCAATTTGATTTGACATGAGAAAATATTAAAAATAAATACCTAAGTGATAAAAATCATGAAAAGAGGGACTAAAGAGTGGACACTGGTGATTTGTATGTTGAGGACAAAGGGCTGCACGCTTGTGTTTATTTGCTGTTCCTGTCCATGTAATAATGCTTTCTTCCAGCAACTTAATTTAATGTATCTGTAGACGCTTAATCTACAAGATTAAACTAATAAGTACACACTGTTTCTATACATGATTAAGTTTACAGACAATGATTGGAATGAGTGTTTGGCTTTAGCAAGATGTGACTTTGAATAAAGTTAGCCAACATATCGGACCCAGAAACCACTCCCCCTTTAGCCTTTAGGAGTTTTTTTTTTTTTTTTTAACCATCCGCTATCCGGTATTCGCATTGGAGCCTGACTAAATTCGGATTCGTGCTGGGAAATTCCACATTGAGGGGTAAAGCGCTCCCTAACAAAGGCGATTCCAAACCGAGGGGCTCGAACTCGAGACATCTGGTTAAAGATGAAGGAGTACTTACCACTCCGCCGCAACCTGATCGGTGGAGCCTTTTCTTCTTCATAGCCTCTTGCAAATTGCTATAAATCACATTTCCCCTCCTTTTACTATATTTTTCCAACATAAGGAAATGCAAAAGCATTCATCATTTGCTCTCTTGGCAATTCATAATTGGTCGGTTGATGCAAAGAGTAACCAAGAAGAAGAGCCTATTTCTTCTTTTTTAGACATATATTAAAGTAGTAGAATAATGACATATTTGGATCTAAATATTGTCTTTCCTATGCTACAATTCTTTGAATCTTTGAACAAAACATAAAGGGTAATGCTGAAAAAGAGAAAAAATAAATCTATCTTTGTATTTAGCTAATTGCGTACGGTCAGAGGATAATATGTTAATTAATCCAAAGTAGAGATCCTTGTTGTCCTGGAAACAGCACTAAAAGAATACTACCAATAATAACGCTTGCCTTTATTTTCTATTCCCTTTTGTTGGACAAAAGTCACCAATTCACCTTTTTATTTTGGTCTAAAATAAGTATTTATTTATATAATCAAGAAAAAATTCAATTTATTTTTTCAAAATTATCCTTACTACATATCCTTAAAAGTGTTTTACCCATCACATTAACTATGCTACAACATTTAATTAAGAATAATTTAGTCATGCTATTTATTTTTATCTATAATTTAGTATTTTTTTAATGGGTGTGCTCAAGGCAAATTAATCAGTTATTGCGGACAAGAGAGAATAACATTTTGACTTATTTTTACATAGATTTCTTTCTCCTAGTTGCTTAATGACGTGGTAGGTAAATCAGTTCTTACTTTTGCATCTCTTGAGTTCTTCCAAGTGTGTAACACCTACGTTTTGGTTTATATATCCAACATATATAGTTCTTGACCTTTATGAATCATTTTATTACATCATGTTAATGTTATCTGTTTTACCCAATTTACTTCGCTTCCCTACATGGACAGTTGGACACACACATAGTAAACACACATAACAACTGAAAAATAACCTTATATACTCTTATTAATTGCTATAAAGAAACAATGGAATTGCTTATGTATATACATCTCACAATATATTTATCTCATCTGTTCTATATATATCTACGATAAGTCTAAATCTTATCCGATTTGTGAGCTTTTGCTATTAAGATATGTCACACCATATATATATATATATATAGCGGATAATAATGCCCAGGCAAAGAGCACAAAAATACTCATTTGCAATTAT
Organism: Nicotiana noctiflora; assembly: GCA_032618575.1. Lineage (NCBI taxonomy): Eukaryota > Viridiplantae > Streptophyta > Magnoliopsida > Solanales > Solanaceae > Nicotiana > Nicotiana noctiflora. The sequence goes on from JASVEL010002878.1 coordinate 118,071, forward strand.
TATGGCAGTTGAGTTGATTCCGACGTTGTTTAATAAGAAAATCTGTGGTTTTAGTTGAATAACAGAGTTGGCAATAAGAGTTGATGGTCCCAATTCTATCAAGTTTAATTATAGAGTAGAGCATATTGGTTGGTGTTATTAGTACAATAGGTTTTTGTTGAAGCATATTTTTAGTAATTATAAGGGACAAAGCGTAACCTAATTAGTACCATCATTGCAATTTCCTCGATTTATTTTGTTGTAAATGGTCATATTTCTACATCAAGAAGAGTTGTGAGGAGGCTATCACTATCAGAGTCCCATCCCAAAAAATATTTAAAACGAGAAACCGTTTAGGTTCACACCTCATGTATCTATGTCTATCTAATTAATGTGACCCACGTTAGCCATCTACCAAAACAGGTAATACTCTCTTAATTATCTGGATTTCAATAGTCCCGTTATTAGGAATAATTAGTATAGTATCTGCGCGATGCGCGAAAAATACGAAGAAAAAATATAATAAATTATTAACTTAGTTGATTAACCACGTCATAGTTATTACTCGATCAATCGTAAAAGTGAAACCATTTGATCAATCGATTTTTCAATAATATAGATTCGTCATAATTTTTGATTGGAAAAGATGCAATAAAATTGTAAAGTATTAGTATACATCCAAATTACATATAATGAAGCAAATAGCATAAAGTAATGTGTGTATTCATGTTACTCCTCTTCTAAGACATTGGATATATGATTAAAGTTGCATTATTTGAAGGAATAAGTTTTGGTTATTTCATTATGTTATTTATCTTATGTAATTTTCTTAAGAAATAAAATAATTATTAAATGACAGGTAAAGTTGTAAAGAAATAAAAAACTTTCATTAATTAAATTATTTACAGGTAGTTATAGAGACGGTTCTCCCACTCTGCTTCAAATTTAATGACATAAACCCAAAAATATTCACTTGGCCACACCTCGTGATAAATATCAATTAAAATAGTACCTAAAATTTGTCCAAGTGAATCTACATAAATTGATAATGCTTCCCAATCATATAGTATAATTTTGTCTATATATAGCATCTATAAGTGCATCTCTCATAACCTGATAATTTGCAATATGTATATATAGTGCTGGCCTAAGCTCTCAATATTTCTATTCTTTTTCTCTTCGTTTAGCCCTTTGGTCTCTTAACATATTTTGTATAGCCCTTGGGACATTACTAATAATTTCAGGCTTTGAGTCTGAAGTATTATAGGAATAAATTATGTGACGACGTATCCTTCGACGTTGTCCCCTTCGTTGAATTGGAGCAGTCGTAGTTGGAGTCATTTGAACGTATCGTTATTCATCCATATCTAAAATAGAAATAAACAAAGAATAACAAAAGGTACAACATGTCAATGAGATAACATAGCCCAGGCAGTAGCGGCTCAATGCAATAATAAATTTGAGAGACATTCATGTTATTTGTTGAGAGGGCTGTTAAATGTAGAAAGTACTTCTCGAAAGAAAATCTTAGAATAAATGTGCAACATAACTTGCATGTTCCTTTCATAAAGGACGACAAAAAAAATATAAAAGACATAGTAATAAAAACATATAATTATTTAATTGGATGTAATTTTGATTAGAGGATACTACTATTTAAATTAATTCCAATATGAGTATTTAGAAACACATCATAATTTATGTTACTATACAAAAAAGTTGACAACACCAATAGACTTGTTCAGTCTAAATTCCAATAGAGCACATAAAATTTAATATATTCTTGTCGGTTATACTATACTATATTGCGAAAAAGGAAAAAGTAATGAAAGCGAAAAAATATTGTCGATTTTTATTGGTTACTTTATAAAATATTCCATTGGAATGACGTAAGCATTTGAGAACCAATTGTCCTGAATAGGTCAATAAGTAAAGAAAGAAGGAAAAACGAAACAAAATCTCCGTCGGAGAATCAACTTTCCAGATTTATGAAGTATTATTAGTTTTGAGAGTAATAAAATTATTCAAATCAGTATGTTATTATTTCTTCAGTTTATAAATTGATTAAAAATAAATTTTACTGAAAAAGTTAAGCAAAATCAAGCGAAAATAAGTTGTGACTAACAATATTGGAAACAAAGATGCGAAAAGCACACTCACTTTTTCGGTTCTCAGTCCTCTTCGCCGACGCTATATTGAATTTGTAGAATATTTTTGTTTGTTGAATTTGCAGAATATTTTTGTTTGCGTAATATTGTTTGACTCTCCTCTGTTGTTTGTTATTCTCCAATTTTTTCTTGTATTAACACCTCCCTTGTTATGTCCTTTTATAATATCATGTGATTAGTACAGTGGGGAAGTGGTTATAGTGGGTAAGTGGGGAGGTATTATGGAGGGAGATGTGCAGGAGAGGTTTGAAAACATGAAGAAGTGGTTAGATTTTATTTTTGTCTAACCAACTGTGTGGAGGAAATGGTTGGGATGTTAGAAGGTTTTGATTTTTATTTTATTTCACCTTTCAAGAAATTAAAAAACTATGTATAATACATAATGATTTGAAATGTCACGGTTATGATGGCAGTTGAAGCGTTTTGATTTTAAAAAAATATATATAATCTTCCTATCCTAATCCTAATAAAAATAAAATTGTAATTCCTTTTTTTTACTTACTATAAATTTGGAACAAAAGTCACGGTTATTAAGGAATATTAACCGTTTTGATTTACATTAAAAAAAAAGTTATTCTTCCTATCCTAATCCTGATCAAAATAAATTTGTAACTCCTTTTTTAACTTCCTATAAATTTGGAACAAAACTCACGGTTATGAAGAAATGAGAATCTTTTTTATTTTAAAAAATTAAATTACTCTTCCTATCCTAATCCTAATCAAAATCAAATTGTATTTGATTTTTTTTAGTTCCTAAAAATTAGGAACAAAAGTGACGGTTATGAAGGAATGGCATCTGTTTTGATTTAAAAAAGTAATAATTTAGTCTTCCAATTGAAATCCTAATCAAAATAAAATTGTATTATTTTTTTTAATTCCTATAAAGTAGGAACAGTGTTTTAATGTGCAACGTGTCATTGCTTGCTTTTGACACTTGGTTTCATAGGAAGCTTTTATCTTTGACTTTTAATAATATATAGATACTCTCATGTATCCTCAATATATAGTGGGGAGACAACAATGGAAAAAAAATTCGTCTTCAATTTCTTCCTTCTTTCCAATAATTTTTTGCCTATTTTAGCTTCTTAATGTCAGAATTTTAGAGGAAATCTGTTGTCCAATTAGGTCTTTCTTATTTGTTTATTAGGTGAAAAAATATATACTTTGTGCTTGTCATGATGAACAAAAATTGCTGTATTTTTTTCTTTTCGTGCTTCTCTACAAGGTAAAAGGAAAGAAATACAACAATCTAAAGTTTTTTTTTTTTAATCATGACAAGCACAAGTATTTCTTTTTATTGAGGGATGTCAAAGTTTAAAGAGGTAAATATACAAAGAAGTCAAGAAAATTCAATATATATATATATATATATATATATATATAATTTTTTGAGCTACTATGTGGCTCCAACACTCCCTCTATATATAGAGTAGATTTAAAAAAAAAAAATTGACACGAAAAACGTGTATTCTTGTCTGTATTGGTGACATTGTTTGACAAAAAAGGCCAAGGCGTCGCTTACGGAGGAGTGAGGGAATCGCAGGACAAAAGGTTTTATGTATTCTTGTTAACAAACTACTAATGAATACAACTTGACGGATTTAGAGTACAAGTAGTGAAGTCGCAATTGAGCTTCATGTACTTAAGTCCAAATTAACTACGGCCCTAAAATGGGATAACAATTCGATTTATACGCGATTTTAAAGACACGTGATATAACTTGGTGCAAATTAAGAAGAATAAATTAGTATTGAAATCGATGGTAAAAGAGTAAATGCAAGCCACACAAACTTAATAGCCTTGACCCTCAAGTTCAGCCGCCCTTGAACCAAAAGATGTTTCAACTGACTTATGAACAGAATAACAAATGAAAGCTAGAAAATGACAGTATATTGTTTTAGCGTGAATATCCCCTTTTTACAAATGATCAGACCCCCTTTTATATAGTATGGAGTCTTACTCTTAATATAATTCTATATGGAGTAAGAAATCTCATGATTAGCTAATTAATCGGACTTTTCTTAATACGTGTCGGGTTTCCGTGATCCTTGCCCGATTGCAAATATTTCGGCTTTCCGTTATTTGGCTCGGTAAGCTCCCCTCGACCTCACCTAATTTTTATCTTGCTCGGTTTTGATCTTGGTCGATCTCGATCTTGATCGGTCTCTAGGTCACGAGCTTGGCGATCTGACTTTGCACCATAGTTCGATATAACACGAGGTTGAACCTTGGCCTATCATGTTCCAGTCTTGAAGGGAAAGCTCGATTTTGACCGTATACACATAGTCCCCTCGTTCTCCAAAAGAAGATGATGAGAAACGATATGGATTTCCAATCTCCGTCTCGATGGGCCATGATGTAAGCGACGAACGTCACTGATACACATGATCATGATGTAAGCAACAACTCAAAACGTCCCTCCAGTTGCCAAGGTATTAAATGCCTATCAGTTGTTGTTCGGCCACCAAGAGTTCTGAATTGTCACCAGCAAGTTATAAGTACCATAATCTCCCTCTATTTCAAACTTTACGTTCAAAGCTTCTCCCATTCTTGCTTCTCTTCAAAAATCTCCTTGCTTTGATTTTCTTTCACCTAAATTTCTAGAACTTTTATCAAACCACATACTATCCTAATTCTTTTTTCTTCTACAATGGCAACAACTTCTAAGAATGTGCCACAAAGGAGGCTGCCTTTTTATCATGGCCCACATGCGACGGGACAGCGGCGGAGTATCCCCTTAAGGATTTCGGGAGGGTGTCCTACTATTGCTGATTTTAAGATAGAAAAGATCCCCTTGGTACTGGGTCGATGTGAACCGGTCTCGAGGTATATATGTACAATTAGTGATGACCTCCTTGCCACAGTAAAAAGGATTTCAACTAGGTTGATAAACATGTAGTGGTACCTTCGCTTGAGGAATCGATCACTACCCACATGGAGGGTTTTCCTAAGTGTTTACACTTACCCCTTTACGTTGGGTCCCTTAGAACCTATCATCGTTGCCTTCTACAAGAGGTACGACGTGACCGTTGGCCAGATCCATCCTTCCTTCTGGAGAATAGTGATTCTCCTTCGATTCTGCGTAAGCAAAATTAAGGGATGTCTTTTCACCCTCGATCACCTTATGCGCCTTTACAGTCCCAAACTTTATCGAGGAGGGCTCATCAATCTTGCTCGTCGGGCCCGCAAGGCCTATTTCTCGAGAATAGATGAGGATCGTGACCATGGTTGGATAGGCTGATTTGTCCGAATAAGGACTTCAGATCTAATCCCTATTGAAGACATTTCATTTCCTGATAAATGGAACACGAATCGTGAGTAGTACTTCGCCTTGAATGTTCAATCTTGTTTTTTTACTTCTTATCTTCTTTCCTCATCTATGTTTTTGGTTGTTAGCTGCGGCCCATGTGACGGAAGTAGTTCCCGAACTTAAGAAATGGGTCGAGGGCCTGGTGTCGTAGAGACCATATTTTGGTATGCTTGGAAAGAGTTATCAAAGGGTCTATGGGAGGCCCGCAATCATGGTAATTTTCTTTCTTAGAACGGTTATCATTTGAGCTTCTTCTGGAGCTTACTTATCTTTTTTCCTTTGTAGGCCTCATGAAGGATGTTACAATGAGGCCCCTATTTGGTGGCGAAGATGTCCTTCCCCGAACACCTGCTTTAAAGGAGGCCAAATTGAAGAAAAGGAAAGAGGCTCCGAGTTCCCCTGGCTCAGAAAAGAAGAAACTGACGAAGAGGTCACGCAAGCCCATGGGAGACACTGGTGCTATGTCCTAGGACTCAATCCGCCGATTAAGGGATGAGTCCAAAGAATAAGAAGAGGATTACAAGTCCAAACTGGTGGCCCGCGTGTGGGTTGTTGTCACCAACAAAAAGCTCTAGAACTAGCGGGTGCTGAAGTTGAAACATCCCTGCATGAGAAGGTCGGTGAGAGAGCTCTGGCTGAAGCTTCCTTGCCAGAAAGGGTCGAGCCTATTCTGCCCTAAGTTAGGGAGGTCGATAGAAAGGTGGGGGCGATGGTTCTCGAGCTACAAAAAGTAGCCGATATACGATCTTGGAGCGATCGACATCAGCGGGTCTCCTTAGATTTCGGACACCATGCTTCGCGAGGTCAATATGTTGAGTCCTCGGGGGGTGACTAATATCTATGGCTTCTTGGATGGGGTTGGGTCGCTGCTTTTGAAGATATCACTGGGCTAGGTGACCTGCTGATACTAAGGAAAGAGCTGTTATCGGATGTTACCGGGTCCTTATCGAGCCCAAAACTAGTGGATCGACTCCCGACTCCAAGTGTTAACCCTGACCGAAGACGGTCAATAACTTTTTTCTATCCTGCAAGATGCCCGAGTTTTCTTTGACCCATAGGATTACTAGTTAACTTCGGTATTTAGTAGCCAAAGAAGATCAGGCAGTGATGAACAAGGTGGAAACCTCATGCCTATTCAACAAAGCCCAACAAGTCTTAATTCAGGTAAATTCGCGTGTCTTTCCTTCTCATATATTTTAACTTTTAAAGTTGTAAATAATATCTTCCTTTATGCTTGCAGGCTTCAGTGCTGCATCATGAGGCTTTCCTCTAATATCGAGAGGAATTAAGTCATCATGAGGCCGATGTCTGGGACCTCACTGAGAAAAATGACACCTATAAGCTTCTCGATGAGAACCTTCAGGCTGATCTAGTAACAGCTCGAGATGAACATTCCGAGATGGTCGAGCAGGTATTCTGAATGCTTCACGATAATGAAGATGAACTGAAGATAATGGCTAACAAATCGATTCTACAGGTTCGGTAGAGACTTGAACAGATCGGGGAGCTTCAGAAACAAGTAGATACAATTTGAGCTGAGGCTAAGGAGTTCAAGAAAAATATGGACATCTTAGCCTCGAAAAGGGAAGATGCCCAAAAACAACTAGAGTCGGTCGAGATCTAGCTCTGAGCTACAATAGATAAGGCCTCGGTGCAGGTCAAGAAAATTGAGGAGCTTCACTCTTAATTATCAAACTTGGCCAATGAGCTTGAGCCGGTCAAATCTAAGGTAGGCGTGGCCAACACCAAAGTCGATGCAAAAACATGTCCCAATATAAGGTCGACATCGAGACCATCAAGGCGCGGGCTAAAAGCATGGTGGATCATGCAAAGTGGCAAGCTCGAAGGAAAACCCTTGAGGGATTCTATGCTCAAGGCTTCGATATACTGGCTGAACTCAAGAACGCCAAAGCAGAGGAAGCCGGGGCTCGAAAGCCGGACTTTCCCGAGGAAGACTCAGACAGTTTAAGTGAGTCTGAAGGCAGGGAAGATCCCGAGGGTGGAGATGTTGCCTGCGATGAAAACCAGGCCACTTAGGACTTATTTTTTGCTTTCTTTTTGTATCTTTATGAGGTCATTTCGGCTATTGTAATTATCTTTTGAATTAAGCCATTTTGGATTTTGTAAAAGATTGTTGTGTAAATGTATACAAGGCTTTCTTTTCCCGTTTGGCTTTTGAATATTCCTTTGTTTTATTACTTGTATTCACAAAGGTTGGAATAAGTTGTGTAAGTTCAAACAATCCTGACTTTACATTATTTTTATTTTTGAGTCAACTTAGAGGTTCGGGGTTATCGAGAACATTCTCCCAAAGTAATTAACTCATACCATAGTATGTCGAGGGTAGCCTTCGAAGCCAGTTATAAAAATTGTGAAGGCATATTTTTTGTTACGGTTCTCAAATGACTCTTAGCCATTTTAATGCGGTCACAGCCTTTTAATTCGGGCGTGTGATCTTGTTTTCCAAAGTTATCTAGGCTTACCTAAGATAATA
>JASVEL010002879.1:0-100777 GCA_032618575.1 Nicotiana noctiflora
AGAAAATTATGCAACTATGGCATGGTTCATCAGTTGGAGGTCTTTTTGACATTGGCCATACCTAAAAAAGGATGGCAGTTTTGTTTTATTGAAAGAAGATGAGGGAGGATATAAAAGCTTATGTCAAATCTTGTGATGTAAGTTAGAGGCATAAATATGACAATGGACCCTATTCAGGACCACTACAACCCAACAAGATACCGGTAGCATCTTGGAGAAGCATACGAATGGATTTTGTAGAAGGGATACTAAAATTCAAAGGTAAGACATTCATTTGGGTGGTAGTAGACAAGTTAACTAAATATGCCCATTTCATAAGATTATCACACCTATATTCTGCCAGTAATTTTGCTAAAATCTTCTTGGAACAAGTTTACAAGTTACATGGGCTGCCTGATAACATAATAAGTGATAAGGATCCTATTTTCACAAGCAAGATTTGGTTGGAGCTTTTCTCTATGTTGGGAATAGCACTTAACACTTCCATAACCTATCATCTCCGGACATATAGAAAATAGAGGTGGTGAATAGGTGTTTGAAAACTTATTTGTGGTGCTTCTGTTCTGATTCCTAAATCACATTGGTTTCCTTATCTAGCTGCAACTGAGTTCTGGTACAATACTATATTCTATACTTCCATTTAGTGAACTCTTTATGAAGCCTTGTATGCTCAACCACCACCCCTCCATTTTTCTTGCATGGCTGGGGATTCTGCACTAGAAAAACTTGATAGAAGTTTGCTCGCCAGAGAATTTAAGTTGCAGTTGCTTAAGTATCATTTGCAAAGAGCACAACAGAGAGTGATAGAGCTTGCTAATAAATACATGTCGGATAGGAAATTCAATGTAGGGAATTGGGTTTATCTAAAGATCCAACCTTACAGACGACTCACAATATCAGCCAGCCATTGCTCTAAGTTGTTTGTAAGATACTACGGCCATTATCAGATTTTGGAAAAAATTGGAAATGTTGTATATAAGTTGGCACTTCCATCCCAGGTACTCTTACACTCTAGTTTTTATTTATTTCAGCTCATGGCTTGCTATAAGTTACTTGCGAGTATTATGAATCTACCAGTGCTTGATTTATCTAGTCCATTTTGCCCAAAGCCTGGCAAGATTTTAGATATGCGTATGATTTAGAAGGGAAATAAAGTTGTAGCATAAGTTTTGATTCAGTGGGAATACCTGCCTCCTGAACTAGCTACTTGGGAAGACTATCAAGCTTTGAAGATTTGATTTCCTACCTTTCTTCCTTGAAGATAAGGAAGGTTTAATAGTGGTGGACTGATACGAGTGACGTATAGTGATTGTTTTTTAAGTAGAGTGAAGATTACAATATGGGTTAAATTAGGTATAAGGAGTAATAGATTCAAGTTAGTATATTACACGTTAGACCATAAAGAGTTATTTATATTATGTTTAGGCATATGGGACCCACAAAGTTAGTTATACTCGATTGTCTGTAGTGAGTGAATAGAGGTATATATCTCTATATCTTTTTGCCTATTTAATTTTTAATAGTAGTTTCTTTTTTTTTTCTTCTTCTTCTTCTTCTTCAATCTCAATCTTGCATCAGATGGGAAGGGGAAGGGAAGCCTAGTACATAAAATTTTTTGCCTTTAAGCAGGGCTAGGGGAAGGTCCGTCCAATGGGGTGTGATGCAAGTAGCCTTACCCCGATACATGGGTTATTAATTGATTTCACGGTTCAAAACATATCCTTTAGGTCACATGGAAACAATTTTTCTGTTGTTCTAAGGCTTCCTTCCTCAATAGGCAAAACATACCACAGTTAGGGGGAGTGCTCATCCAAGGGTGTGTGCTGTAATTAAACATCCTACTGAACGCAAGGTTAGGGGAAGGGCCCATCCAGGGGGTGTACTCTTTGGAAAATTTGTAGAGAGGAGCCGGATATGCAGTTTGGAATTCAATAGTCAATATATGTACGAAAAATTATGAGGTTTCAAGTTCAAATTTTAGTAAAGAATAAATATAAAAATATTAGTAGGTAATTATTTTCCATCTGAAACTTCAGAGAACATAGTTATCCACGGCATATGCTCAATGATGGAACCAAAATTTTTACTAAGGGTTGTTCTAATACAAAAAAGTACATAAAAAAAATATCAAGAAGAATCAACATATAATATATAAATATTTAAAAACAATTATACCGTAAAGTATAATTTTTTACTAAGGGGTGTCAAATTAAATGAATGTCTCCGCTATTGCCTATGTTGGTAGTAGATTAAAAAAATTCCCAATTTAAACACGCACAAGCGAATTCAAACACCACATTTATCATAAGTTTTTTTCTTAAAAAAAAAATAAATAAATAAAAGAAGGGGGGACAAGCCAATTATTTAGTACCGTACAGAGGACCCACGTAGGGTTACCAGAAAGGAAAAAAAAAAAGAAAAAACAAGTTACAGGCTTGCACCAGAATACTAATTTTGCACTATAAATTAAGAAGCTTCATTTGAAAAGGAAACACTCTCTTCTATTATACAGCAAACTAAAGACAGGAAAAATCATGCCTTGCTTTAATGTTTCAACTAACGTGAATCTTGATGGAGTAGACACTGCTCCTTTCTTCTCTGAAGCTACCAAAGCTATTGCTTCTATCATCGGTAAACCCGAGAACGTACGTACACTCTACCTTCCTTTATACGAACAAGTTAGGATCGACTATATAAATTTTTCTTAAATATTTTTCTTATCCATATGAGTGCTATATATGATGATTTCTTCAGCAAGAGTTTTTCCATTCTACTTTCTTTAATTCTTTCTTAAAGAGGGGTATAAGATTCGTGTTGTTAACAGCTCGTGTTATTTGGTAGGGCTTTAACAACTCATATTCTCCCTTCGTTTCATTTTATGTTGGCCGTGTTTGCTTCCAGCCGGACTTTACGAAGAAAAACAGAAATAGACATATATAGTGGCGGAACCAAAAATTTTAGTAAGGGGTATCAAAATATTAAAAAATAAAACATATGAAGAAAATAAGAGGAGTTGACATATACTAATATTTATGCATAAAGTAAACTTTTTTTTTAGCTAAACAGTATAATTTTTCGGAAAAAATGGCTCCGTCTCCGCTGGATATATATGAGAACTAATTTGTGATTTCAAAACCTATCCTGACATACTTTATGATTATATTCCCAAGTGATTGATAATGATTGGAGATGTCTATGTTTACCATTTTAAAGTTGTAATTAAGAAAACTAGCAGGGCCCTTATTGTTAGTCTGTCGTCAATTGATTTGTGTATTATCAAGTTGTAGAGATGATTGAAGTAGGTTGTTTAATATGTTCACACTTTTCTTATCCAAAACATATGTCCCAAGTTGGTGAAACCTTTTAGTCTGGAGTTCGTGTTTAGCTGGAAAAGTCAAGGGGCAAAGCACCCATGATGTTATTTAGATATTACCCAATATTTTATTTTAAACTAAAATTTTAACTTTATTTTTATCCTGAAAATCTGAAATTCAGGACACACGCAGTGACTAACTCTTAGACATCAGTGCTTTAAAATGGTTACGTGGTGTCATTTCAAAAAAAAAGTCATGATTGCAACTTTTGGACACAATATATCCTTCACCAAAATGAATGGCCACCAAGGGTTTGAGGTTATTTGAGATCCCTAGCACTTGAGACATATTTGCAAAGTTCTGAAAAAACTTTTTTGACCATCTATTATTTTCTCCACCAGTCGTGTCCGTAAAGTATATATTTGAAGTTACAGTTGAAAAAGATTACTAGTTTACGTATTGCTTATGTAAAAAAGTATATCCAAGTGAAAATAAGTTTGTGTAAGTTGAAAATCCGTGAGTAGAAACAATTATTGCACTTGAAATATACTACTCAAACTATTAATTCAACTTCAAATTCTATTTTTTGAATTAGAAGTTGATATACCCAGCAATATTGTTATCTAAAAAATTGAATTGCTATTTTTTTATGCATGTCCAAATGACGTAATTTCATGTGGAATCATGTGCGTGATAGACGACAGTATGATAAAGTCTATACGCATGCAAGTAAATGCCATTGTCATCATAGATCAAATAAGAAATTAATAGATAAAATTAATATTAAAATGCCAGAACTGAAAAATGAGAAATGGACAAAAACTAAACTCTCTGGAAGAATATGTAACGTAATTCAGTGACTTCAGGTAACCTGTCGTGTCAAAAGGCTAATGCACGTCCGAAAAAAAAAACCCCGCGAAGGATATATTAAGGTGAGGGTCTTAGATATCCACTCCGCCTCTACTCAGTAGGTATAAGATTTACGTATACATTATTTTTTTAAAAATTTACTAATAAAATTACACTGAGTTTGTTGTTCTTATATGTGCGGAGGATACTACGACAATACGACATGAGTCTTATCATTATCAATTGTTACTATTATTAGGAAGAAACATCAAATAAATACTTTTAGCCTACGCCAAAAATTATTTATATGCGATAGCCGAAAAGTATATAAAATTGGTACAATTTTTGTATATAATACAGAATGTATGTGTGTGTGTATGTATATATATATATATATATATATATATGCTAGAAATTGTTGTGGTTGTTACAAGTACTTGAAAATTAGCCATACATTGGTGGTCCATCACCAGTTATATTCTGGTTCCCTAACGATCTAAGTCTATTACATACCGTAGCGTCTAATGACTTTTTAGAAAGATAAACTTCGATTATTATTTTTAAATTGGCTATAAAATGTCATTTTTCCTTTTCTATGGTTTCAAGATGTTATTAGACTTTTAACCAACAAAACCAAAGAAAAGAAAATAAAGATTTACTATATTTCGTGTTTTGACTTTTACGTTCATGTATTTTCGCAGTTCGTAATGGTTGTACTGAAAGGATCAGTGGACATATCATTTGGAGGGAACAAGGAAGCAGCTGCATTTGCTGAAATTGTATCAATGGGTGGCATTAACTCGGATGTCAAGAGAAACCTTATTGCTACTCTCGGCACCATTTTGAAGAATAATTTCTCTATTCCCAGGACTCGATTCTTTCTCAAGGTCTACGATACAACAATGGCTACCAAATTCTCCAAACTCTAATTTTTTCAAACCAATATCACTGTCATTTTCATTCTCCTTTTTGTTTCCAAATTAAAGCAATGAAAGCGTGATGTAGTGATTTTATGTAAGGGCAATCCACCCTTCCATTTTGTTTTAAAGTTTTGGATTTAGTTTCTCCCGACAATTTTGAGGTTTCTTGGTGGTGATTAGGGGTGGCAAACTGAGGGTCAGGTCAAATATGGACGGGCCGGAAATGAGTAATGAAAATAAATAATTATCCGATTCAACCCATATTTAATACGGATAGAAATTAGATTAACTGGCGGACATATTATGCATAAATTCTTTAATATGATCACTTGTACAAAAATTCCTAATCTCTCAAACTCGAGGAACCCAGTTTGAGTCTTTATAAATATAAAAGTTAAACTCGTTAATTATCCATTTTCTAAATGAATAATACAATTATTATCCATATTTAACCCATTCTTTAAAAATTCATTTTCCAACATATTTTTTTAGAATTGATGGATAACTGTTTTTCAATCCATTTTGCCACCACTAACCGGTGATTATAGCAAAAAAAAAAAAAAAATTAGAAGAATAAACCTAAATATAAGTTGTTCAACCCAACTTCTTAAACTAAAAATAACCGGGAATAATCCATGTACAATCTATGCATACGGATGCTTGGAAAAGTAAATAGTGAATCTACTCGGCTATTTGTGTAAACATCCCAGAAATACAAGTACAGGAAAAGACACAAAACATTGAATATCATCAACCTTCCAAAAACTATATGGTTTTCCCTTGGCAAGAGCACAATGTTGTGAAAGGAACTAGACATTTTCCTAAGAGTGAATTTGTGCAAAAGATGGCTAACAATGCTATTACTTAACTGTACTATCAGAGTTCTACATGGTTTGCCATTTCTGGTGTCAATCCAACAGACACAACTCTGCTACTTCCCAACGTTAAGTGCTTTTAGGCTTCCAAAAACATTTATAGTAACCCTATTCACAGTTGTAAAATGCAAATATTAAACTCGTTGAACAAAGGATGCCAACAAAGATGCAGCTTCTGTACTTCTAAAACAGAACTCAGTCTCCCAATACTATAGCTGAGCAGAAACACCTTTTCCCTATTCCCCTCAAGTTGGGTGTTTGCCAACCTTGACCCTCCTTATAACATTCGATCTGCCATCATGATCGGATAATTAGCTAGCTGGAGCAACACGTTTACATAATGGAAACTTAGCATGATGAAAAACAATTAAGTAAGATTATTAGTGCAAGGAATTTTTACACCTATCATGTCACTTTTCCTATAGTAGCAGGTGACCTGTCTAATTTTAAAATTACAAATCGCACATTTTAAAGAGGTTGATAGAGTAAAATATTACTTATACTAACGGCGTATATAACTTAAAACTTATTAAATAATGATACGCACCACGTCTATAACTTCCTCACCAGGTTGAACCCCTCCAATCACATAAATGGACTCCTGTAGAACAACAGCTGCTGAATACCCTCTTGAGTGCTTCATTGGCTCCCCAACCATCCATGTTTCAAGACGGGGATCATATATCTCAGTGTTAGGCACCATTGTAGACCCATCGTACCCACCAAGTGCGTATCTGCATAACAGTTGTGAAGCCAAAAGTAAATAACAAGATGATATTCATCCCAAATGGGAAAGGCTACAACATAAGGCATAGCACCTGGTCCCTGCTCCCAAACCCCATCCTCAAACCAGAATAAAGAGGGTGAGTACAGGAGAATGCACCTCCTATTCCTTTTGGTGGCATTATAATATTAGATACGGAATCAGAAAGCACGAAAATGATAACAACTTACAACTTCCCGTCCAACACAGCCAATGCATGGCATCCTCTGCTCGTACTCATGCTCTTAATTTTTGTCCAGGAATGTTCTCTGGGATCAAATCTTTCAGCAGTCCTGTGGTAACATTTGATCAGAAAGGAGATAGGAGAAGAGAGCAGAAAATTGTAACAAATAAATGCCTATACACATGCACTTTTGCAGAATTCCTTTGACTAAAATTCGCGTAATCAGCATTACGAGACCAACAGACTGGAAAACCAAGTCTCCTCCTTGGGGAAGATATTATCAATTATAAAAGTGATTGGAGACATGAGGTACAATGTCAAGTATCATTCAAACATACAGTTCAAAGAAGGCGCCAGAATAAGAAAATGGCAATTTCATAACTTACGCCAGGTAATCGCTTCCATCATATCCACCAACAGCATATAACGCACCATTGAGTTCTGCTGCAGCAAGAGAAAATCGCTGCAAATACACACGCATGGAAGATAAAGTCATGCTTCTGCAAGACAGATATAACAGTAAAAGCAATTAAATGGAAACATATATGAGAAACTACTTAAGAACAATAATGCAAAACAAGATAAGTGAAGGTCCTGATGTTTAAACAAGGACAAGGCAAGGAAACAGCATACTGTCTGAGTTACCGAGCACTGAGAAGAATTCACTTGCTACAGGATTAAAATCTTTGCTAATCAACCTGCATAACTTCAGTTTGCAATTTTTAAGTTATCCTTCCTCTCCACATTTTTAGGTTTTCTCACTATTAATTAATTATAATAGGAGGCTGATAAGGCTTGACCAAGAGGCAACACATAAAGATTTCAATAAGAAAAAATGAAGCTCGGGACAAGATGATCCCATATTGACTTGCCACAACTTTTAAGAGTGACAATTAATTCCAGAGCAATACACATCAATGTGCTAGTTGGAAATTTGACTTTAACCGAAATAAGCTTTCTCATCATTAATTAGTTCAAATTCGTCCATCTAAGCAAACAAGTTTCATCTTTTCAAATATAGTTTGTTGTTGCTGAAACAAATAAATACTGGTACATGCAATAAAAGGAGCAATGAAGTTAACCTTCTGCAACATGGATCCTGTAGAAATCCAACGCTCTACTAGAGGATCATACATCTCAACCTCTGAAAAGCAGTCAATCCCATTGCTACCGCCAATTGCAAAAATTTTGTCCTTCAAAGTAGCACCAGCTAAACTACCCTTTTTCTTATTCAAGGAAGGATGTAGGGTCCACTCGTTACCTGCTGGATTATATGATTCAACTATACAAAAGCGGCATACATCAGCATTAGCAACTTAAGATGCTAGAGAAAGTGGCACATGGGAGCAATGAGTGCTGGGGGCTAAAAACTATAAGATGTACCTGTGTCGTACCACAAGCTTCCAGTTCCGCCACCAAATACATAAAGCTCTCCACACAGTTTTGCAACTGACGCATATGATCGAACTGAACTCATTGGCTTAAGAGACTTTAACACATCATTTGAGAGTGAGTATGACTCCAAGGTAGATAACCACGATACCCCGTCATATCCTCCGGCTAGAAAGATTGACTCAGGATCCAGCAGTACTTGATCAACTGGCTCAAACACTGTCTCATCAACCAATTGACATGACGGAATTGAGGGCTCAGGCATCAAATATCTATATTTTAACTGCTTAATCTCTTCTCTTGCATCGGCCTGAAATGCAAGGCAGATAACAGTCATCAGGAGTGCATTTGTAAAGTCACATCATGCATACAAGTGGTAAGTTCTTATGTACCAAAGAGGACAAGAATACAATATTTCATGGCCAAAACGTGTAGATACAGTACAACATGCACAATAAACACTATGAAGTGGAAAAAATACTAGAATTCCAGAGGCGACAAAAGGATTTGTTCACCCTTAGAACATCTGGATACGGCATAATGCACAATAAGCAACAAGAGAAGAAAGTACTAAATTCCCTGACACAGCCACAAGGTTTTCGAAATACCAGTATTTCTTCTTTTCTTCTTTTCTGATAAAGGAAACACAAGGTTTGTCTCATGTTTGACACTAGATAATAACAATGGATCCACTTCTCAGTTTTCGTGAATACAAATATCATTTTCCCTTTGCATTCTGCAGCGCACCAAGAACCTTATTTCATTCCTTTTGGTTCATAATGTAACCTTAATTACACCATGACATCCGATTCCAAATTGTTGAATGATCAAATCCCCATTTCCCCCAAGTTATAATGTTCCAAGTCTCTTACAGCCTAAAGCTGATAATTTCTCCTCTACGACAATAACATACCTAGTGTAATCCCAAAGGTGGTTCTCCTCTAAATATTCAATTTGCAGTATCTTCTTGTCTCAACAATTGAAGCCCGAATTAAAGAGTTTTAAAGTAAACCAACCAGTTATATAATTACTACTCATGTTACTTTTTGTCCTTCAGTATGTTCATAACAACAACAACAACAACAACTACCCAGTATAATCCTACAAGGTGGGGTCTGGGGAGGGTAATACGTACGCAGGCCTTACCCCTACCCAAAAGGGCAGAGAGGCTGTTTCCAAATCGACCCTCGGCTCAGGAATAAAAACAAAGCGAAAACCGGAGAGTATTAGTAACTCTATGAAAAATCACATAGACAATTATCAAAACATAAACGATAAACCATAATGAAAATGGCAAGCAGTAATCTCAAAACATAAACTAAAACACAAATCAACTATTGAGAGCCCTACCAAACGACTAGGAAAGAAGTGCGAAATATACAAGGGGTCCCTATCCGACAACCTTGATACTAGATCTCCAGACTCTCCTATCAAGGGTCATGTCCTCAGAAATCCGCATTCTAGCAATATCCTGCCTGATCACCTCTTCCCAATACCTCTTGGGCCTTCCTCTGCCTCGACTTGCGCCACCCACCGCCAACCGCTCACAACTCTTCACTAGGGCATCGGGGTTCCTTCTTCGCACATGCCCGAACCACCTAAGCCTCGCTTCCCGCATCTTCTCATCCACCGGGGCTACTCTCACCTTTTCCCGAATAACTTCATTCCTAATCCTATCCAACCTGGTGAGCCCGCACATCCACCTGAGCATCCTCATCTCCGCAACCTTCATTCTCTGAACATGAGAACTTTTCACCGGCCAGCACTCCGCTTCATACAACATGGCAGGTCTAACCACAGCTCTATAAAACTTCCCCTTAAGTTTGTGTGACACTTTTTTGTCACACAAGACCCCTGATGCGAGTCTCCATTTCGTCCAACTAACAAAACCCATGAATCAGCCTATTAAAGCTCCAGCAGTATACCACCTAAAAACATTACTCCGATCATGTAAGGTACATCAACCATTCTCCTAGAAGACTGAATCTATATCTGAATTGTTTGCACTTAGGCACCAGAATCTCATTTAATTTCACCCGACCTACATTTTTCTTACAGGGGGCTAATTTTGAAGTGCATATATTGTATCTCACTTCTACTTATCATTAAGCCTTTACTTTCACAGTTCTATGTTTTGGTTGCTAATTTAGTCAATTAACATAAATATCATTTGAAAACAGAGTAACTTTCTCATACGAGTTACTCAAAAAGATAATTTTTCTGGTAACAATATCCCTATTATCTTCTTTCAGAAATTAGGCTAGCTTTTCTTAGATACATACATCCCAATGAATCCTGAAGACCATTAGAAGTTATTGATTGTTTCATTTACTTCGAAAGAGGAGACAAATGTCAAAATGAAACTCCTTTATTTTGATTAACAGATGACTTTTCACAGTCAAAAGTGGTAATACAAATCCTTGGGTTGCATATGGATTCCAGTGTTATATGAAAATGTGTTTTCTTACTTATGCCAACATACCTCCACCTACACCCCTTCCCCTCCCCCAACACACAAAATAATAAAAAATGCCAAACAGAAAAGGAAAAAAAAAGGAGAGGAAAAGATCAGATCTCTGTATTCATCCATTGTTCAAAGATATTTAACATAGTGCATATCTTCTGCGGCCATATTTTCCAATAGAGACAAACCAAGAAGGAATGCAATTTCAGCACAGAATAGATATGGTACTATAGCTCTGAGACGCGTACCAGCTTCTGCTCCAAACTACACATCTTATGAGTTTGCGCCTCCTTAGAAGCTTTCAATTCTTCCATTCCTTGAAGCAGCTGTAATCAAAATATATAGTTGAAGTGAAATAAAATTCCATCAATCAGCAGATACTACAAGAAGATGAAGTACCTGAGCTATAATATCAGGATAGACAGCCAAGTCAGACGAGCTTTCTTCATTCTTTTCCTCTCTCAGTGTCTGTGTTTTCTGAAAAGTTTCTTGCCCAATCTTTACATCATTTTTAGTGACATTCGTCACTGCATTAGTACTTTCCTCTGCATGCCCATTTATAGAGGTCCCTGAGCATTCATGTTGAATAGCCAATTCTCTAATTTCTGTGTGTATAAGATCCTTATCATATAATTCTACTTGATTATCTAATGGTGCCTCCAGCTGCTGGTCAGCCCCATTAGGACAAAGAAAAATGTCTCTCCCGCCAAAATTCCCATTTAAATCAAGTGGGTTGACAAAATTTTCTTTCAAGTCCTGTGGCTCCGATCGACCATTTTCCTCTCCATTGTCATTTGCCGGTAAACCTTGTATTATATTTCTCCATGTAGCTGCATTCTCCGGCATGCAGCTGCTTGGAGAATATGCAAGAGCTGAGAGCTTGGAGATCAATTTACCAGCTTGAACATGATCTAGCTCAAATAAGAAATGGTTCTGATTGTAATAGTTATCCAGAATTATAGGTTTAAATAGACTTTCTGGTAGCGGTTGGCACTGCAGACGGACACGCATCTGGACCTTCATTTATAGACAGGAAAACAGCAAACTTTTAACAGAAGATACTTCTATGGACATAAACAGGAAAGCATCAACAAAAGAAAATAAACCCCAAGTAAAACCATGACATAAAACCTGAGCAGGATATAGTGTTCTTCCAGAACCGTCCTTTGTCCAAGCATATGGATTGATAGACAATTCTCCAGAGCTTGCAGCTTCAAAAATACCATGAAGCTCCTTATTGCTGTAGTTGAACAAAAACAGTGGCAGACCTGGATCTATGTTCTTCACATATGAAAAATGTTTAGCAGGCAAACCTAAAAAAGAAAAAAGGAAAAAGGAAAAAAAAGAAGATAAGCAATTCGATTAAAGGACAAGTATAAGAAGAAAGGAAAGAGTATACATAACAATTTCCAGCTCTCATGTGATAGTTAAAAGGACATTTAAAGCTAAACATATATATGCCTTTACTCCTAAATGTCCTAAGTACTATTGTGAAAGGTCAAGCAGCCAACTTATTAGCACCCAAATAACTAACCAAATAGATGTTTACATAGACATTCTTTCATGGTTTCATTCGTGCAACCAAATATGACACCGCCAAGTTGTCTTTTTGTCAAGTATCTAAAATCTCCAGCGTAACTTGTCTGGTTGGGTAGTGATGATGCAGAATCAAATACAAAGGTCTGCGTTCTTCTCCCTGCTCCCATCCTGAAAAATTAATATGCATAAAACTTACTCATCGTGACTATAACCGAAAAAAATAAAAATACTATTACAAGCAAGCTAACCATATTGCATGCTAATGTTTTTACAAGAAAGTTTGTGTTATACATTGTATTTAAAAACAAAGAGAGAGAGAGATGACACAGCCACACAGGAATTCAAATTGCTTAAAATTTGTAAATGAAAAGAGTCCTACAAAGTGTCACATAAAATTCCATAAATAGTACAACAAGAGGTCTAGCAAAACCATCTGAAATTAAAAAAAAAAAAAAAAACTAACTAACTAACTGATTACAACATATGAACATATGTCTCCACTTGTCTAGTTATTTAGGTTATTTTGGGGTTCAGAAGTCGAAGGTAAATATCATTGGGACGCTAACAATGACTACAACCTATCGCTCACCCCTGTTTCCGCATTTACCACCCAAGAGAGCATGATCATTTTTGCCGCCCAAACTGTGCCCTAACTATAAAGTGGGACAAATTTTGTGGGAGACCAGGCTTTAAATCTCAACATAGGCAAAAACACTAGGTGTTCAGCTTACTATGCTTTTTTGGAAGAATTACCGGATACATGTGCAGCGAAAAATGAACTATGGCAGACTAGGGTTCAAATTCTAGCTGGAGCCTGGAGCAAAAAATATTAGGTGACTTTTTTCAATTATTCCACCAGGTACCTACTGCCTTCAACCAGCACAGGTATCGGTAACTCTACCTACAAAGGCTTGTTGTATCTGGGCCAATTTGCAGCACATCTCAACTATTCCATCAAATAACTGCTATCTTCCACTAGCACAATACCAGATAACTCTGTCCAACAAAACTTAGACATAAAAGAAAAACTCATCTAACATTTTTTGCTAAAATTTGAACCGAGACCTCGTGATTCTTCTCCCACTACATTGACCCTTGGGTGCTCATTAGGTGATTTTTTTCTATTTTTTTAGGCCTTAAGGGGCAGAGTTAACCACTAGCTGGCTTGAACAACACCATTATTAAAAGAGCAAGAGAGAACATGATCATTTTTTGAAAAATAGAATATATAACTATAAAAAAAATCAGCAACATAACACACGATGATATAAAAAAATTTCCCAAAATATAGACATTTTTCCTGATCCTTGACAAGAAAATTATGAACTTAGAAACCCACGTTTTAAGCTCCAACTCAGTGATCGATGTTTCCAGTAAAGTATTGTTGATGGTAGAAAGACAGAACAGAGACGTGTAAATGTAGCTTAAGCAGAAGAAGGAAAGACGACAGACCTGGCAGCAATGGCAAAATGCAAATAGTCTGAAAAAGGAACTGCCAGTGTAGTGGAGGAGCGAAACAGACACGTTAAACCCCAACTTTATAAGAACAGGGTAAGAAAATGACAACTTTATTTATTTATTAATGTTCATTTTATATTGTTTCAACATATTTTATAAACCTCCTTAACATATAAAAATTGTAAATTACATTCATTTTAAGTATGTTAATTTAATTCAACTATTCTCCATGTAGGTGAGAACAATATAAAAGCTGGTAGTTTTAATATTCAAATGGAATAATAAAATAACTCCTTGATTCAAAAGGAAAAGATTGGCATCAAACACTACTTTAATTTTAGGTGTGTTGCGCCCTAAAATTTGACTCGGACCTAGAAATTAGCCAATCTTTCTTTCTACAATTCCTTAATGTAAGTGTCTCTAAGCACGTAGAATGAAGGATTGAGGCAAAAGAAACGATTAAAGGACTGAATGTTAAACATAATTAAATTGAATTGAAATTGATCGTTTATTTATGTGATAATTAGAGTTTCTCTATCACTATGCAAAATGTGTTACTTAATTAGCTAGCTAAATACAATATCCAGTCGTGTTATAATTAAACTCCACGTATAATATATTGTAGGATACAGTACTAATTAACTCTTATTACACACTAGCTAATTATTCTATAGATAAGTAAATAATTTTTCTTTTGGCTTAAATGAATTTGCTTTATTACCTATCATTAGGAAATAAGATGTTATTTCCTAACGACAGGTAATAAAGTAAAGTCATTTAAGCCAAAAAGAAAAATATTTACTTATGGTGTACCTCTTAAATCATATTTTGAATCCTTTGTATTTTCAAAGATGTTGGTAAGAGCTAAACAAGTCATCTTTAAAAATCACTGATATGAACTCGCCAACCAAAATAGTACATATGGGCTAAGTTGCTCGGACACTATGTGGATCTAGAGGTCGGATCATTCGAGATTTAAATTCTAAAGATTTTTAGTAGGAATACAGATGCAGTGATCAAGCTGAAAATAATTTTTTTTTAAAAATCTCTAAGCTATGAGAACTTTTGTGGAATACTTACGTATAGTTTATAAAGCGTGTGTTTTTTTTTATTCTCAAGTTGTTGATAAGTAAAAGATTGGTTTGATAGATAAGGTATGCTATAATCTTCAAATTTACCCTAGTTTTGGTTCTCATTTTTAAAATTAAATTGTATCTCATCTCGAGTTTTTCCATCGGTCATCGTTGAAGTATTGTTAACCTAGCACGTAAATCTCATTAATTTTAATTTAAGTAGAATTTTTAAAATATAAAAATTTAATAGAGAATACACTATAACTGTATAAAATTGTTCAAAAGCAAAATTCACAAAACTCGATTTAACGAACTAGACACAACAGGATATGTACATAATAAAATTCTAAGTTATTACATTTTTACTAATAGAACAACATATTATGTAAAGAATAAATATTAAACACTTAGAAGAAAATCTGGTCACTTACATATATGTATACAAGCATTTGATTCCAATTTCCAGTAACCTATAGTCTCTTACATTATTGATGATCATCAGGATACACAAACTTCATTCCAGATCTTCTTCGTCTGCCCTGTTTATGTGTATTCTCTGTAGTCGATGAATTCTTATTATCAATATTATCCGATCCATCTTCAGTTCCACGCGCAATATCTTGATGATCATCTTCTTCGACTTGAAAATTAAGCAACGTATCAAGGCCATCGTCTGTTTTGGCATTGTCAGGGTAATTTTGATCGGTTGCTAGTTCTGTATAGTTGAAGCTCAATTGAGTAACCTCTGACATTGATTTGGTTAAAATAGGTCTTTGGCGTTTTAAGAACAAACATACTACAGCACAATCATCTATCTTTGCTCGTGGATATTTGTATTTCCAGGCTCTAACTGCACATTCCACCAGCAATTTTGCTGCCATTGATCGTTTTCTTGCCGTAGCTACTATCCGTATCACTTCATCGTTGCTTAAAACATCCCACACCTAATAATAGAAAGAGTTTAAGCTCTATCAACTAACAGCACCAAGAGTTTTTACATTATTAATTGATAAGAATGGACATTAGGTTTAACTCAATCTCCAAAGCTAGCTATAGCTTGTGAGGTGAGGATTGTCGAAGCCGTATAAGGAGACCAAGGACCTAAGTCTCTTAGATATGGGACAACTCAACATGATAAGAATGAACATTGGGCCTAACTCAACCTCAAAAGCTAGCTTAAGAGGTGAGGATTGCTCAAGTCATATAAGGAGACCAAGGAACCAAGTCCCTCCGATGTGGGACAACTCTGTATGGGTCATAATTCGATCTCACAACAATCAATCAGATTGACCGTTCCTTTCGACTAGTACAAACATAACAGGCGCCAAGATCGCCTCAATTGAGAATACTACCCGTATCCGCCCAAAGTCTTGGCCGGGGTTGACACTTTTCGGATATGTCCGAAAAGACCCCCTAATGCGGGCCCGATCTCCAAGAAAGTCAACTCGTACAACATATGTCTATAAATACAAGGGCAAACATGAAAAAAGGGGTCCCATTCTCTCCAATGGGGCTCTAAGAAATACAGAGTAAAACACAGAGTGAGAACCCAAGACAAAAAACAGAATAACGGTAGATCTGTCAAAACATGATTGTAAAGATTTGAACCTTTTCATGGAGAGGCAGATTAATCCATTATCATTAATAAAGATCACCAATATTTACTTTTGTCCATTCGAGTATTTCTATTATCTTTTCCCTTATTAAATTTCAGATATGTTACGACTTGCTATGACTCACCCTTCATTTTTATTGATTGTTTTGAATTCATAAATCACGAACATTTTGAGTCAAACAAACCCAACATTAATGCTAAGTTAATTGGTTATGACATGTTAGTACTCTAAAAATAAATATTTTTGGGCATTATGTAGAATAATTTAAGTAACAATTAATAAAGTAATGTCAAAGATGATTTATTAATTCCTATGATCTAAAACATGTAGATGCATTGTACATGTCATATGTAGGATTATGCATCTATTCAAGTGAAGGAACTATTTAAGTCGAAAGATTAACTTAAATAGTTGTTCACCCAATCGCCTCAAATTAAAAATAACCGACAGATGTATCATAGATATAATCCATATATAAATATGTATATAATCATATACAATCAATGTATACCGCGACTAGAAAAAGTAAATACTGAATTCGGCAGGTGAAGATGCTTACCCCATCAGTTGCCAATACAACAAATTCGTCTTTGTCAGTAAGTTGTCTATAATACACTTCAGGAACTGAGATGAGGCCATAGTCTTTCAAGCAAAAATCTCCAAAAGCTCTAGCCATGGCCAGGCCAGGGCAATCTTCATCTGGCATCCAAACTCTATATACATTTGGTTCTTGTTCCATTGCCATTACTCTTCCTTTGCAACTTTTGATTCTTTCATACTCACCTATTGAAAAAATAATACAATAAATATAATATGAGTTCTTTTTATTTATTTTTTTGGTCTAAAAATTGAATTCACTAAACTTTTTCTTGAGAGCATGCATTTACTTGGAATATGAGGCTTCAAGTCCACTGTGAGTTGTTCGGAAATAAGCTGATTTTTCTCATCCCTGGTACAAATTATAGCTCGAGAATCCCCTAAGTTTCCAATTAACAAATGTTCTCCCTGAAAATTCCATAATTAGAATAAAACAAAGAATCCCAAGCCAAGCAACTATCTAAACAAATTGTGGTCGTTGGTGAGCATTAGCGAAGCTAGGAATTTTATTAAGGAATATCAAAAATTTAAAACTTAAAGACACGAAAAATCAAAAGGAATTTATACTATATAGGAATAGTATACATTGGCGAAATCAGAAATTTACATAAGGGTGTTCAAACTTAAAGAAGTAAAAAAATAATCAGACATAGGGTGTTTAACATATGTTAAGGTGTAGCTTCACCCCTGATAGTATATATACATAAAAATAAGTTTTTGACCTAACTAAACAGTCTGGCAAAACACTGTCAATTGATACCCCTTAATAGGGGTGGCAAAATGGTTCAAAGAAAACAGTTAACCACCCATATTATCCACTAGAAAATGAGTTGGATAATGAATTGTTTAAAAACGGGTCAAATATGAATAAGAACCATATTATCTGTTTAGAAAATGGATAACCAATGAGTAACCAATGATTCTAACTTTTACATTTATAAAACCTGAAATTAGGGGTTCCTAAGTTACAGAGACTAAGAAGCTGCCAAAAGTGATCATATACAAGAAGTCGTGGATCGGATAATATGGGTAATCTATATTATACGCCGCTTAATCTATTTTTTATCCGTAATAAATATGGGTCGGGTCGGATAATTGATCCGTTTTCTCATTACCCATTTTAACCCGAACCATATCCGACCCGACCCCCCGTTGCCACTACTACCCCATAACCTAAGGTGGCTCAGCAACTGCTCACAGAATTGCACAATTAAATTTTGTGTTTAATCAAATACTGGTCATATATAATGAAACAGAGAGATACCTGCTTAAATAAAGTAACAGCTGTTGTACCACTGGAATAACTCTCAATAGAAGGTTCCTTTTCAATTTCTTCATCCATTTCCTTAAAAGATTTTAGAAATGCAGCTTTCGTTGCAGCAAAGAATGGGTTCTGATCAGATTCATCACCAGTTTCAGTGCTTGTAATTTCACTCACATTATTAGACTCCTTTAAAGATGACGAAATTTTCGACGGTAACAAGTCGCGCACATAGCGCGCGACCTTGTGGCCGGAGGGACCATGTCCATCAAATACACCACAAAAGAACGCACCTTTCTGTCCACCAAAATTCTGCATGTACACCGAAAAATAAGTAAGAAAATTATTTTTTTTTCCAAAAAATGGAGTATTTTTGTACGAAATATTTTCCTTCATAGAAACACAACCATTATGTATGAATTAAAATGTATTAGTCCT
Source organism: Nicotiana noctiflora (assembly GCA_032618575.1). NCBI lineage: Eukaryota > Viridiplantae > Streptophyta > Magnoliopsida > Solanales > Solanaceae > Nicotiana > Nicotiana noctiflora. The sequence goes on from JASVEL010002879.1 coordinate 18,744, forward strand.
ATTCATCCATTTCCAGGTAACATTTCACAATCATCAATAAGAGAGGGATGATTATTTTGACAATTATGAGGATAAACACAAAATTGTATCTTCATGGTAATGAACGGATACATATTAGATATCCAGAAATGAAAAAGATTAGAGAAACATTAATTTAAAATGATTATTCTCGCCCCTTTCTTAATTCCTAATGAAGAAGGAGTAGAGACCTAGCTTTCATCCATATATTAAAATGTAGTGTAATATTTTTTTTCTTCATGAGAATCAGCTAATTACCAACAAACATAATGATAATATGCCATAAAATATTTACAAGGAGAAAAAAAAAAGCATATTGAAGAATTTTTGTTCATGATATTAGGGTATGAGTTTTTTGTGAGAAGAAGAAATTAATGTACCTCCCAAACAGTCATGGCATCTTGATTAATCCCCTTTTTACCTTGTTGACTATACATTGATACAAATTTAGAATATCCATGCAACCTAATATGAGCACCAAAATCTCCCTTTCCTACAAAATTACCATTATAATTATCTTCTTCAACAATAATATTATCTTTTTCCTCTTTCTCTTCCACAAAATGGTGACGATAATTTCCTTGATCAAAATGCCGTACCCTTTGACAGGTACAACATGCACCCATCTTTAATTATTTTTTTCTGCAATTTAATCTCCTCAAAAATAAATCTTGCCTCAGGAGTTTAAAACCATTCCATATAATTTTCAGATTCAGCCAAAGAAAGATTTTGTTTTTCTTCTATTCAGTAGTTATAATTTGGTCCTTTTCCTAATGTGGAAAATGGAAATTTTGAAGATGGAATACAAGTTTCATATGAATATCTTGGCAAAGAGGCAAAAGACAATAAGGAGGACAAATCAAGAATGTTGTCTCATGAGATAAACATTCATGATTTGTGAGAAATAAAGGAACAAGTAGAGGAGAATAAAATCGTCAATATAGTCCTTTTTTTCCTTTTTTTCTTTTTTTTTATTTGGTTTTTATTTTTGGATAAAGCGTGAATAGTTTGACCATTCAGTTACAGTCGCATTGTCCTCAATTGCACCTCTCTTATTTTTCTGTCTCTATTTTCCTTTCCCAATTTTTTGCTATTATGATTTTTCTTATTTTATTAATATTACTTCTACTTCTAGAGTCATAGTTTGTTTGCCGCTAGTATTATTTGGAGAATCAAATAATTCTTTTACTGATTATAATTTTGAAACTTTAGATCAACACTTTAATTTTACAAGAATGTGATTTATAACAGTACATAGTTTCTACCCTCGGGATGCAAAAATTTTGCTGTTGCTTATGCCAAAGATCTATTAGCACATATTGCTAAAATTACACGTAATTTTTGCCAGTTCTTTTTGGTTTATATGTCATCTTATTAATTATTATAAGATGTTTTTTTCTATTTATACCATATGTGAAACCTTATTATCAAAGATGTGTGTATTTTCATTATTATCCGTCATGTTTATATTTTTCCTACAAAATTTATATTATTCATTAAATACCCAATATTAAGAGTTGATTCCTTCCAAATTAGGCGCCTACAAATTTGGGATAAATATTTGAATAGATTATTCCTTCCAAATTAGGCGCCTACAAATTTGGGACTAAATATTTTTTCATATTCACATCAGATTCATCCCCACTACTAACGAAAAATTCAACAAAAATCTCTGCGTCCATCTCCAAATGTCACGATCCGGATTTTTCACCCTTGGGAGTAACCGCAAATGTGTATATAATTTGTATAGTTTTAGTATATACATATAATATATAGAGATACACACACATATATATATGTATGTATGTATGTATGTATGTATGTATGTATGTATGTATGTATGCATGCACAAGAAATATAAAAATATATATGTATTCGGCTATTATTTTAAAAAAAGGCTATATTATAACATTTGTGTAGAAATGGCATGGGGTAGCCACTTTTTAAAGTGGTATTTACTTTTTATCCAATATTTTTTATTTTGAGCAAAAGTAGTGATCACTACTCTACTAAAATTAATATGAAAAGATTTCTTCCATCTCTTTTCCTTCCCAAGCATTGTACTACAAACTCAAAACAAAGAAGCAGAATAACACACAAAAAGTTTACAAGGAAAAATTTTAGATCACGAAGTGCTATGTGACGACCCAAATGGTCATCACTTTTTTTTCTCATCTGTTTCGTACTTCTAAGGCCTTGAAAACCTTTTCTATTGCCTCAATTTGAGTGCGCAATCCGGGCGCGTAGCCGGAAAGCTTTTATGTTGAAATATGTGGAATTTGGTGAAAAGTGTGAAGAATTTTGATATTAATATGATTATAGTTGACTTTGGTCAATATTTTTGGTAAACGGGCCCGGAACCGAGATGGGACGGTCCCGAAAGGTCTGTAAAAAAATATGGGACTCAGGCATATGCCCGGAGTCGAAATCCGAGGTCTAGAACCTGAGTAAAAGAATTTTCTATTAAATTGATTTTCTGAAATTATTAAGGAAAATGAAAATGAAAATTGATTAAAAGACTATAGTATCGGGCTCGTATTTTGGTTCTGACACCTGGTACAAGTCTTATATATTGTTTCAGCGCTTTTGTGAAGTTTGGTCGAAATCGGACGTCGTTTGACGTGTTTCGGACTATAAGTTCCAAGTTTAAAAGTTTATGAAGTTTAGAAGAAAAATCATGAGTTTTGAGGCTTGATTCTATATAAATGATGTTATTTTGACGATTTGATCGTGTGAGTAAGTCTGTAGGGTGTTCTTGAGGTTGTGTGCATGTTTGGTTTGGAGCCCCGATGGCTCGGATGAATTTTGGATAGGCATAGAATTGCATTTCTCATGTTTTTGAAAATTCGGTATGCTGGATGCTGCAATTTTCGCAAATGCGAGGATGGGGCTCGCAATTGCGAGTTTGTAAATGCGAACAATGAATCGCAATTGTGAAGTATGAGTATTTTGCATGGGATCGCAAATGCAATCTATTTATTCGCAAATGTGAACCAGGGGTTTCAGGCACTGGTCGCAAATGCGATCACAATGCTCGCAAGTGTGAAGGGTGCATGATTGCAATTGCGACCCCCTTATCGCAAATGCGAACCTTCCCTGATTGGCCCATGTTTGCAAATGCGAACTCAAATTTCGCATTTCCCAAGTTAATAGGCCTGGGTTCGCAATTGCGAACCCTAGTTCGCAATTCTCATACCCGAAGCCCAGCAAATTTTATACTTAGACGAATTTTCACCACTTTTCACCATTCTTTCAAAACTCAAACCCCATAGGCGATTTTTCAAGAGCAAACTTCATCCTAAATCACTTGTAAGTCAATTTTTACTCAATTCTTTGAACTTTTAACATGATTAAACATGTTTTCCACTTGAAATCAGGGATTTTCATGGGTAAAATTGGGGTTTTTAGATAGAACCTAGGTTTTCTAGAAATTGGGGAGTTGAGCCTCAATTTGAGGTCCGATTTCAAAAGAAATTATATATTTGAACTTGTGGGGGAATGGGTAACCGGATTTTGGTTCGAACCTAGAGTTTTGACCACGTGGGCCCGGGGCATTTTGGGATTTTTTGAGTAAAACTTGGGAAAATCTTTTTTATGCATTCACATTGATTCATATAGAGTTTATTAAAGTAATTGAACAATTTGTGATTAGATTCGAGCGAATTGGAGGTGGAATTACGAGGTAAAGCAATAATTGAGGATTAAGTGGATTTTAAGGCTTTGAGGTTGTCACACCTCCTTTTTACCGCACCCCCAAGGGCGTAATAAAGGAGTTTTTCCAACTAAAGGACAATCGAAATGCGATTATTATTAAATATTTAGAGTCGCCACTTGGGAGATTAATGGTGTCCCAAGTCACCGGTTGAATCCCGAATCGAGGAAAAGATTGACTCTGTATTACAGTCCGCGAACCAGAAATCCAGATAAGGAATTCTGTTATCCCGGGAGAAGGTGTTAGGTGTTCCCGAATTCCGTGGTTCTAGCACGGTCGCTCAACTGTCATATTCGGTTTAATCATCTGATTTTAAACATGATGAACTTATGTGCAAATTTTAACTTTTATCGCTTTTATTATTATTATTATTATTATTATTATTTTTTTAACGAGAATTGCAACGTCGTGAAAAGGCGTCTCGAACCACGTCACATCAATGTACACATGGTTGTTCACACACCTCGACTCCGTTGAGATTTGGATTTGGGTCACATAAATGTGCACCCGAATTTAAGAAAGTAAGATTATTAACACGCGCCTAAAGAAACTAACGCGTTATTATTTTGGAGAAGGCCGTGCAATTCGATAAACGGCTCATCCCGAAGTCTAAGCAATTATTAAAACCATTAATTGAGGGCCCCGCAGTTTATCTTTGTTTGGCGCGACGCACCTCAATTTATTTTAAAAAATATCCTAAAGAGGGACTAATATTATCTATTAAGGATTGTCTCTAAATAAACTTAACTGATTGCCATTATTAATTACTACTTATAAAAAAAATCAATAAGGAATTCGGACCTCAAGATCACGTCCAAATTTAAACAAAAAAAGAAAACCTCTTAATTCAAATTTTGCTACTTAACTTGGAAGGCCAAATCTTGCATTATAAACTTAAAAGAGAATTTTTCACAAAAGGCATTCATTAAGACCTAATTAGCAATAAATAGAAACCCTTTCCTATATTACGTGACATAGATATATTTTACGTTATTTTATGATGTATATAGTGTATTAAACGAATTGTATTCAATAATACAACATGAAAATGACGCCGCACAAACAGGGATTCCTGTAAATCATGATCTGTATTTAGGTGTATTAAGCTGTATTAAGCGGGAAAAAAGTAATGTTTCAGCGCAAATCATGGGAAGGTGAATATGTATTTAGGTGTATTAAGCTGTATTAAGCGGCGTCATTTCACAAAAAAATGGGAGTTATACACATAAATTGGTGAGAGAAAAATATTTTGTACCATCTAATAAGGCTTAAATATAGGAAAGTATTAAATTTAATTTTTTTGCTACAAAATAAAAAAGGTTATTATATTATGTAAAATCTTAAAAAGGTATTTATATGTTATAAATATGGTACTAACATATTCTATATGTGGTAAAATTTCCAATTTAAAACAATGGCATTGAAGAAGGTCTTTATTACATTGGGCTTCAAAATAGGCCCAAAAGAATGAGCCCATTCAGCCCTATGCAGGGCTGCCAGTACTGGGCCTTAGCTGGCAAGCTTTGGCCCATATATGAGCCCAGGTCATACATTGATTTTAAATTAGACCTTACAACACTTATTTCAAATCAGAAATTAGACTTAACGATTGGTAAGTGAATGGACAATTCAAACCTGTCAAACCAAATGCATACTGATTTTTATTTCCAATTTCACACTTGTATTTAAATCCAATATAGTATATGGCTACCTAACATGCCTATTTTTGAAATTTTTACTTTCCAAAACGACAATATCAATTGCATTTTTTATGGAACTAATTCGTGGACAAGAATTAAAAATGAACTACTGATGCATCTAATTATCAAATCAACATGAATCTGATAGCTGAATACCTCTAAATAACAATCCGACATACAATCTCTAAATGTTCGAATAGGCTAGTAATTATACCAATTTTAGCAGAGATAAAAAGGTAACAAGGATCCTCAGCATACCATTACTACACTAAATGAATAGAGTAAATTGCTAGATTAGCCTTCACTACAACTAATCAGGAAATAGGTAGTCCAAATGTATTTCACGAGTTTAAAACAGTCTCTAATTAATTTCGTAACATAACGGTCTACATAATCAACAAAATTAAATATACTATATAGACTCGAGTGAACATATAATATAAAGAAAATTCAACATGGCTTTCATTCTCATTCCCAATTGATAGCTACATCATAATTGACTTAGAACATTTACCTAGAATTTGGAGGCAAAATAGGAAAATGATCAACAATAGAAATAGTAGAAGGAGCAGTGTTTCAGCAACAATATCAGCTCAGAAATCTTAATGGAATTATAACTTTTGACTGAATTGAACCATAAAACATTTAACAACTAAATAACAACCTAATTCTCCAAAATTTTAAGCACTTGAAATAGAAATTATTTATGAAATCCAAAGAGAAAGGAGACAAATTTCAATAGAACCAGGTACTTTCAGTATTTCTCTAGTATTTTTCAACTCTCAAATATCTTAGCTCCCTTTACTATTTTTCTCTAAGAATTGATTAAAATGTTCCGTGACAACCCAAAGGTTCATCACCTATTTTTCTCATCTGTTCCGTGCTTCTGAGGCCTTAAAAACCTCATTCTATATTGCCTCGATTTGCGTGCGCAGTTCATTAGACCTGGTGCACATTGTATTTACAGATTATAGAGTACAGTTATAACCCTTGCTAGTGGAAACGTAGAACTAGCATACTGTTACCGATTTCCCTCGAGTAGGGTCTACCCTTATATTTGACTTCTTACGAAGAAGCCCACAGTTATACCGATTACATGATCCGTTTATTAAAACCTACTGAAATCTGAATATTAATATTATACAGTGGTTACCGAGCTTATTATTGAATTGTATTTGTATTACACTGCAAGAAGTATGATGAGACTGAAAATTATTTATTGTTTCTGGAAGTGCATTTTTATGTCGTTTTCTGTTTGATATACTAGCATATTTTCTGATTTGTCCGAAATTAAAAACGATTGTGGTTAAGTGTTATTACTCATTGAGCTAGCGACTCATTCCCCGCTAATTTTTTTACAGAGACAACAGTTGATGCAGGCGAGGATTTCGTTAATTAGAGCACACATGTTGAGAATTCTTGGTGAGCCTCGCACTTGTTCGCGTGGGCAGAGATTTTTATCAATTGTTATGGTCTTTTATTTGAATTCTTAGAGTCGCTCCATAGTCATTCTTTTAGTTTCATGGGTATTATTTTGCTATTATTCTTATGTCGTGTATCGTTCTTTATTTTCAAAGCCTGAGATAAATTAGTATTCCTGGTTGTTAGTGGGTTGATTAGTAATGGTGAAGACTATTTTGGTTAATTGATAAGTGGTTGATTGTTTGAATTGCTATTAGGATGTTTGGTTTTTTATTTGACACATTAAATTTTTTTGGGATAGTCCAAAAACAGGAGAAACTCTATCCGATTTTTTATAAAATACCGATGGGGCTTACTTGGGGGCACTTGCTCCTAGGTGCCAGTCACGATCCAAAATTGGGCATTGACAGTTTATCACCTGTTAAATGAAAGTCGTTAAAAAGATTAAAACAAAGGAGTTAAAGATATTTGAACTTCATGGCTTGCCTAGATTCTACGAGTAGGTGTCTTCACGATTCTCGGGGGTGAAAAATTCGGGTTGTGACAGTGCTGAAAATTTAGGCCTATCTCAGGCTCTATATAGTATAATTTTTACTTTCTTATGTAATTCATTTCAGTATTGGTTTGTAATAATTATTTGTAAACAACTCTGGGGTGGATATTAAAAAAGGGGCGGGTAATATGCATGTTGTAGTATAGTCCAGGATATAAATTATGTTCTTATGTTTATTTTCTCTATGTGCAATAATAGTCATGTTTAGGTACAACATGCCAAGCATGTCATGCATTAGATATCATGATATTTAGGATTTACATGTATTGTTTTCGGCATCTAGTCCACACTTAAAAATCTTGTCTATAGGGTAGATAATAACAATAAAATAGGTTGTTATTATGTGATTCTGCCCATATAAACATGTTCTGAAATTTCATAAAAAAATCTTGCCCCGTGGTAAATATGTTAATACAATTTGTTATTCATGCACTCACCTTATTGTAACCATTCTCCGCACCTAGAAATCCTGCTTTAGTTAAACAACATAAAAAAAACTATCACTTCTTCATATTTTGAAACTGTGCATAACTTGATATGTACTTAGAAATCCTGTTTGAGTTATTATACATAATGTTGCATTAGACATCATGTTATAGGATCACACTTATTCAATCACACCAAGTCTAAATACAGAAGTATAAACAGTCCACATGTTCTAAACAAACGGGTAATTAGTCTCTGGATGTTTGCAACATTTAAAATTGCATGCTATTAGGTATAACAATCTGAAATTATTAATAAATCTGAATAACTGCTACATGTTATTTTATGCGTAGGCAAACCTTAGATCACTAACTTTAAAATAAAATCAGAACCCTCTCTGTGATTAGAGTTTAAATGTCAATATGTTAAAATCAGTAGGCAAACATGATTCAAACTTCTTTTCTGAGTCATGTAATAAATCTGGTTCCGCTGTTATCACTTAGATAACATGCTTTAAGGATTCTGAATTTAAATATGGACCTTATGTGTGTATGAGTTGTTTTGTCTATGTGCATTACTTATAGAGGTATACCTAAGCCTTTTATCTATTTTCTGTGTTTCCCCTCTAAATGCATTCCTATGTGTTCTTGTTTGTCGCCTAGTATTTTGCCTTTAAACTTTAGGGTCTGCCTGGAACCCCTACCCCTTTTATAGGATATGAGTCCTAAATTCCTTCGGGACTAATAGGAAGGGATGGGTAATAGCATGCAATAGGGACCGAGACCAAGATTCGCTTTAATTACCTTCGTGGAGGGGGGGGGAAGGGAGGAAAATAATAGATATGGATATAATGACTGGTGCATTAATATCACGTGTAGACCCTCTTTGAGGAGTGTCATATCGTGTATTGCATTGATATGATCCATATTATAAACAAAACTTAGGACACCCCCTTTACATTCACAAATATGCTTAGAGAGTAATTCTTTTCAAAAATTAGCTTTTTCATTAGTTGTTTTCTTACACCTGTGTATTTAAACTTAAATCCCCTACTATTTGAGCTATACTTATTTATTTGCTAATTGTACAAATTCACAAAAATTATTTGACCGAGAACCACACTAGTTGATCGTGAAGGGTACCGAACACCTTCCCCTTAGGATAATTTCAAGCTCATACCCTATCTCTGGTTACCAAACGTAGTTATAGATGAATTCCATAGGTGCTAACGCACCTAAAATCGTTAGGTGGTGAATCTTCAAAAATGCAAATCCTTTTTCCAAAAGGAACGAGTTGTTCCATACCAAAAAAATATCATAAACACGATTCCGCGAGGAAAAAGGGGCGCGACAGTAGGCTTCCTTATTTGGGTGCGCTAATATTGGAAAACTAAATATTCTTCCAGATATTCTTCTTCTTTAACTTCCCTCCACTACCACCCTGATTGGAAGACACAATGATCTCTTCCTCGCAGACTGTAGGCTTCTTTACCCCCATTGAATTTTACTTGTCGTTTCGACTAATGTACTAGTTCGAGAACAACTGCAAGCATGATCAAACCTAGAGATAGCTATGGGAGATTTAGAGAATTTCAAATTTGGGTTTTTAAAAGTTATTATTCATTTGGATTGGGTGTTGATGCAAATAATTGGGAATATGGTTTGGAGTTTATATCTCAATTTTGAGGAGTTTTGGTGAAGATTAGACTTGGTTTGACTGAATTTCAGATTGAAACTCCAACAACAAGAAGACATGACATACATTATGTTAGCACGTGATTTTTACCCTACATATGAGTTATTCCCATAAAATTCAAAATAAACAACTTTTTTCTTATTTTTTTTACAATTTTGCGTTAATTAGTTGCCTGAAAAGTAGAAAATAAGAAATGACAAAAGAAAATGAAGGAAAGCAAAATCAATCGTCTCATGCCTACTCACGGCAGAAATAAAGTTTGGTAACAAACTTTTGATTTCAAAAAAAAAAAAAAATCTTGAATGCACATGCACACACCCTCACGTTTTTTCCTTTTTTATCTACAAATAATCTCACATCCGTTACTTGGGATCCTATTCCCAATTCCCCACAAAAGGACCCCCTACATAAAAACCTCCCCAGATAATACCTAGAGAGAGAGATATAGAAAGAGGGTAACGCCTGGAATATACACACAGCGGCAACAATACAAAAAGGCACACACAGAGAAGATCGCCTCCCCTTATTTTCAACAGAAAAAATCGAAAACCGACGCCCCTTTTCTTGAACGGACAAAAAGCCACCATCTCCAATACAATTCTACCGCCTCCCCCTAGAGATTTTGCTCATCCTTTTTCCCTCAAATTCAAAGAGATATGGAAAATACACAAAACACCATGAAAGCCATGTGAAAAATCGTCCAGAGCAACCCCACTGTAGCTCCAAAACGTTGTTTCTAAAACCAGAGCCAAGTTAAAAGCGAGCCGAAATAAAAGTTAAAATTGCTGCCAATTCCACTGTGGAACAACCCCAAAATCTCCATCGAAACAGTTCAAAAAAAAACATCATCCAAAATGGATTAGACCAGAGGTGCCGGGTCGAGGTATCCGTTGTAGCCGAGTTCGAGAAAGTTCGGTCGGATTTCTATTGATGTCTTGTACGCAGTTTTGTTGGTGTTTTAACTTCAAAATTCTTCAGGAATGGAGGCTCAGTTGCATCTATAAAGGTTCTTTGATTCTTATCTCATCTTAATACAATAGCTTTGATAAATGTTGTCGATGGATATTCATTTCTCTTTCAGCAAGCTTTCGTGTGCGATTCTGTTCCATTTATCAATTTTTGGGTGTTATTGGATCATTGATGTTGAATCGTTAAAAAGGACTGATCAAATTTCTGTGGCTGACCACTAAAATAGATTCTGTGTAAATGTGCAATTCGCTTTCCTGAAGTCTGCGAGAGTCTTGGCTCATTAATCGTTTTCTTAAAAAGCTTGAAATTGGATTGCAATTGTTTGAATGTTTCTTTGGTTGTATTGGGTCGCGATGTAATGTTGGGTCTGTTATTGATCTTAAATTTCCAGCATATGTCAATGATAATGGGTGTGAGTGAGCAGTCAACTTTCATATTGTTCTTAAGTTTGGAATCGAAGGCATCTGCTTGGAGCCGTTTGGAATATAAAGTTTTTTTTTTATAGAAAGAGTATATTTGGACGGATTAATTTTGCACGTTTGGGGTTTAAGGTATCACTGTTCTTGCTGAATATCTTACACTACTCCTAATGTCATTAATTACAATTGCCTTATTAGTTCAGTAGTATTTCTCTGTCTTTGAGTCTTGCCTTTCTTAGAGTAGATAGACAAATAAATAAACTACTCCTACTGTAGTTAAAAAGAATGATTGAAGAATAGCATAGGGAAAAAGAGTTGGTATAAGCTAAATTGAATATTTTCCAGCTTCAACAGAGATTGATGGGTCTTGGCCAATCCATAAAACCAAATTTTCAGTGTAGTTCTACGGTAATAGAAATGGGTACTTATTCCAACCCAATACATGGTTCCCTAGCTCTCGATTTCAAAATTAAATGGCCCTCTTTTATTATAAATTGAACCTTAGATTTCGAGGCATGCCATTTAGCAAATTTCATGGCCCTCGCAAAGTACAAACGCGTAGTTGCTTTAGGCGCGTTAGTTAATAATAATACCTTCCTAATCACGGGTGCGCATTTATGTGACCCAAATCTATTCTCGGCGAAACCGAAATGCATTAAAGTCACAGGCGTACTGGTTGCGGTGTGACTCGAAATGTGTTTTCGTGACGTCGCAATTTTTCTAAAATTAAAAAGCAAAACATTAAAAGCACATAATTAAAATATATAAAGAAATCAGATAAAAAGCAAAAAATTGCAGTTGAGCGACCGTGCTAAAACCACGGAATCCGGGAGTGCCTAACACCTTCTCCCGGGTTAACAGAATTCCTTATCCAGGTTTCTAGTTTCGCAGACTGTAATACGGAGTCATAAATTTCCTCGGTTCGGGATTAAACCGGTGACTTGGGACACCATTATTTTCCCAAGTGGCGACTCTGATTAATCTCTAATAAAATCCCGAACCGATTGTCCTTTAATTGGAAAAACTCCTTCCCTTACATTATTTTATCCGTCTTGGGTAATTGAGCGTCGGGGTATACCCTACAAGTGTATTTATACGCTTTTAAGTGTTTGGGGTAGTAAAAAGGGAGGTGTGACAGCTCTGGCGACTCTGCTGGGGACAAGTAACCCGAAACTTCGGTTCAGGGTTTAAGAATTCGAGCTCAGTTAAATTGCTGTTTTTGCTTATATCTGATTTCATTATATGTTTTGATTAATGTGCTACATGTTTACCGCTTTGATATTGCGTGAACCGTATATATAAAACTGTGCCGAAAACCCTTCTCTTCTTTACCTCCGGGAATGTGCTTACTGGTTGAGACTCCCCTTTCTGTTAGTGTCATTCCAAAAATAAGAAAAAGAGGCCGGATAAGTTACAAAGCCGATTGACTCCGCGGGTCACCGGTACGTAGCCCCCTCCTCGATCCGAGTTGTCCGCTCGGGTACACGGTCTAGTACCATTGAAAACATCGGGATATTGAGCCTAGATTTAGGACGTTTATTTGCATCATATCTGACTTAGGGGACTCAACACAGGGGTTGGGTCCGTCTAGGACAGGTGACCCGGTAACCAAAAGACCGAGCATGTTATATGTTGCATTTATTTGTCCTATTATGCCGATTGGCTAAATTCCTGAAAACAAAAAGAGAGAAATTTTAGATATCGAAATATTGTCGATTGCTTGAAAAGAAATTTGAAAAATAGGTAGAACACTTTTGTTGAAATAATTGGTCAAATAATCTGACCGAACTACGCAGGTTTGATTCTCGCCATTAGGTGGGATACGTAGGCAACCCTCATCGGGTCCAACCACCCCTTTTTAAAAAATCAAAAAAAATGTCGAATTTTAGTTTTCAATAAATCGAAGTGACGTTGTTTTTGAAAATAGCCGAATGTTCCGAAAGGACGCCGGAAGGCTGTTTTTGCAAAAATAGCCACTTTGAATCTTTTTAAATAATTTGCGGGCACAGCCTTGAAATATTCCTTGTGGAAATGTTGCAAGGCCATAGCCTCAAAATCAAGTTCGGGTTCACACCCCTTTTACAAAAAATAACCAAAAAATGTCAAATTTTTGATTTTGTTATAAATAAGTCGGGTGATGCTATTCTTGCTTAAAATAAGCCGAATGTCCCGCAAAGGGACGCCGGAAGGCCGTTTTTGCAAGAATAGCCACTTTGAGTCATTTGTAAATAATTTTTGGGCACAGCCTTGAAATATTCCCTTGCGGAAATGTCGAAAGGTTGTATCCGCAAAATTAAGTTTGAGTCATCGCTCAACTTTCAAAAAATATCCACTTTATCAAATAAGCCATTACATGGCCGGAATTTTGCTGAAATAGCCACATTTTTGCATTTTTAATTCCTCAGTCTTGTGTTGGCCTGTGTCGGTGCTGAACGATGCCCCATAGGCCCCAGGATAAAAAATTTGAATTTGCATCTTCTCAAATAAAATTTTGCAAAAAGAGCCACTTTGTCTGAATAAGCCATTATATGGCCAATTATGAAAAATAGTCTTGTGTTGGTTTATGGTGATGCCGAACGATGCCCCATGAGCCACAGGATAAAAAAAATTTCAAGTTTATCTTTCTTAAATAATTTTTGCAAAAAAATAGTCATTTTGTCAAATAAGCCATTATGTGGCCAATTTTATAGAAATAGTCATAATTGACACCAAAAATATTCTTTTTCTTGTAGAAATCTCCTACACAAGTTTGTAGTCGGTTTCTGTAATTTTCCTTCAAAAAAAAAAAAAAAAATCAAATAAACATCTCTTTATTTCTTGCATTAATTTGCAAGAACTACGCTCGGTCTGATTCATGCGGGGTCATGATACGTAGGCAATCCACATAGGATTCGACCATTTCCATAACCAAAAAGAAAAAAATGAAAAAACTACAAAAAGAAAAAAAAACAATAGAAAATGAAAAAAAACCACAAAAAGGGAAAAAGAAAAGAAAATAGCAGAAAAAAAAAACAAAGGAAATCAATAAGTGGAATACCTTAACGCTAACCCGGTGGTTTCGTTTTGTTGATCCAGAAAGTCGAGGTGGTTGGTTGTGGTAAATTGGAAAGCAAGATCCAAGGAAAATGATAACCGACATCGAAGCTGTTACGAGTGCTCAAGAGACTCAGGGTCAGAAAATTCAACAAGGGTCTACTATGGTTGAGGAAAACGGAGCATTGAAACAACAAATGACCAAAATGTGGGCCAATGGCCAAGGACAACCTTCTCATGAGTCACAATCTGCTATACAACAAGAACAATACCACTCTCCCGAGTACCACTCGTACTCGTTTGACCTTCCTGCAAACGTTGAGAAGCTTACCCGAAAGAATGTACAGGAAGAAATGGCTCAAAGATTGAAGAAATTGGAACAACGGCTGAAAAACATGCAAGAAATGGCAGGTCGAAAGAGTGTTGCCTTCAAAGATCTTTGTATGTTCCCCGATGTCCACTTGCCGCCGTCTGGTTTCAAGGTTCCCAAATTGGAAAAGTATGATGGACGCGGAAACCCCATAGCCCACCTGAAAAGGTATTGCAACCAATTGAGAGGTGTGGGAAGAAAAGAAGAATTGCTTATGGCTTATTTTGGGGAAAGCCTCTCGGGAGTAGCATCTGAATGGTTTTGGGATCAGGACGCATCTGGTTGGCACGTCCGGGATGATTTGGCACAAGCCTTTATCAAACAGTTTCAATACAATATTGACGCCACCCCAAACCGCATTTCCCTTTCTAAACTGAAAAAGAAACCATCTGAAAGTTTCAGGGAATATGCCATCAAATGGAGAGAGCAGGCAGCGAGAGCTAAGCCACCCATGAATGATCACGAGTTGGCCACTGTTTTCCTTCATGCTCAAGAGCCGGATTACTTTCAAAACATGATATCTGCAGTTGGTCACTCCTTTGAAGAAATAATCAAAATGGGAGAAATGGTGGAAGATGGTCTTAAGACAGGCAAAATTATAAGTCAAGCGGCTCTCAAAAATGCGGCTCAGGATGTCCAAAGTGAATTCAGTGATGTGAATGGGAGGGATGACGAAATCATGATGACATCGGGGTCGAGAAGAGGTCCTATGAGAACATCTCGAAGGTATATGCAACCTCATCAAGTTTTCCATGACCCTCATAAGCATTACTACCCGCCTTAGAACCCTTCATACTCTGTTGAGCCAGTCCAGTATGTTGCTCAATCCTTAAAACACCCAAGAAAGCGAGCCCGAACATCACAAAATCTTTACCAACCTCCGCAAAATTTTCAAATACCTTATAACCCATATCCAAGCCAGGGGTATGGAAAGGAACATAAGTTGAAAGATAATTTTACACCAATAGGAGAGTCCTATGCAAGCTTGTTTGAGAAGTTAAAACGACATGGCATGATTGCACCCGTCCCTCCAAATAGGGTGGACCGACGTGCGAGAAGTTTTGACTCATCCAAAAGGTGTGAATACCACTCCAATGCCCTGGGGCACGATGTTGAAAGTTGTCGGGATTTGAAAAGAGAGATAGAAAGAATGATTCGGGAAGGAATAATTGCGGCCCAAGGCAGTGGCATCCAAACCATTGCACAAAATCCTTTACCTGCACATAACGGAGCACATTTTGTGGGAATGCTGCCCGGTGACGTGGGTGATGAAAATCTTCTTGGGAGGTCAACTGAAGTTGAAGATATTGAAACAGAAAATGATCTTGGCAACATTAATGCAGAATTCAGTGGCTAGGATGCCATGCTTGTCAATTGGGAAGGCGCTCCACCTCTTGGAGTTTTGGTGGTATATTTTGGTGTCATCTCTTTTGCCCGGGTTATTTCAGGGTTGTAATTCGGACGTTGTCTTGAGAGTCAAAACCCTTCTATCTTTCCACTTTGCTTTGTTTAGTAATAAATTTGTCTAGTGCTGTCTAGGTTTGTAATTCTAGTCTAGTCTGTTAGTTTTGTTGTTCGTTTTGTTGTTTCAATCCATCAGTTTAATACAACTCTCCGTTTCCCGTCATTTCTAGTCATTCCATTTCTAATCACTTTACAGTTCTTTTCATACCGATTTTAGTGACATGACATGCACATAATTCTCGGCTTGATTTTAAAAGTCAATTTAACAATGAAGCAATGTTGAAGGTGTAATGATACTCGCAAGAAATGAAACATATTGGAATACTGTGAAACCTGAATCAAGTGAATACTGGGGGAAAACAGAACATAAAGAAATGCCTTGGAAATGCATCATCGGTTTAAAGCCAAAGGCAAAAGTACCCCAAAGCTAAATGAACCATTCGTGGTATCGGGATTGTTGCCCAATGGCACTGAGAGTCGTCAAGACAAATATGTGAATCAATCAAAGGTGTTTAACTGTGTAGTTTGTACTTGGTAGGTTTTGAAGATTGGAATAACGAAGGCATTATATTCGGCTATCGAAACACTTTATCCATTGCTACCCCTTTGAGCCATATTATATTTTCTTTCATATCCCTCTTTCGGAATCAAAAAAAAATAAATTGAGGATTGAGCGAGAAACAAAAGAAAAAGAAAAGAAATAAAAAAAAGAAAAGAAAAAAAAAAAGAAAAAAAGAGAAAAAAAAAAAGAAAAGAAAAAGAAAAAGAAAAAATCGGGAGAAGTCAAGATGCAACAATGAATACGGACGTAGTCCGAACTACGTTTGACTTGATCCCGAAAGGGTACGTAGGCAGCCTCTCTGAGGTTCAATGAAAAATCTGAAAATCCAAAAAATCCCCCGAGAAGGAAACTGGGGCAGAAGTTATGGTTGTCGAATAAATAAGATTCCGAAAGTTGTAATTTTAACCCACGATGAAATATTTTTGAGCCTTTATATCCTTTTTCTATATCCCATCCAAAAGCCTGCATTACGGTCCAAAGGAAGACCTTCCGGCCAATCGTCAAGAAATGCCGAGTCAAACGAGCAAAGGTGAATCACATCAAGGGCAACACTCCGGTCCGAACAAAGGAGAATGAAGAATTCAAGATGATGAGAACCACCACGAGACTCCAAGATGAGAGAAATCAAAATGAGAGAGTCTTATCGGTGAAAACCCGCACGGGCACCGTAAGGCGACGGTGAGTCGAGAGAAAGAAAGAGCAAATGAGAGAGGCTTGATGGTGAAAACCCTATGGGCACTACAAGTCGACTAAGGATCAGATCAAAGAAATGAAGTGTTGAAGACCGGATTCACAGCAGAGCTTGCAACAAGAGCTGAACATCAAATTTGCTATACAGAGAAGGCCAAAAATGCATGTCAAGGTCGCTAGAGTCGGTATTCAAAATCCGATAGGTCATTCTTCCGTAGGTTTCTTGTTAGGAATTATGTTTTCCTTTCTTTCTATCCTTTGTACCTTGTTTTACCCTCCATCTTATTGAGTCTGTCGGGTCATAACAAGTATAGAAATGATTTCAAAATTTACCACCAAGCTTTCCAATTGCACAGGATGGGATTTGGCCAACACGACAATTGTCGCAAGTCAGGAAAAGACAAGGCCGGTGCTTTAAGCCAAAAGATCAACATGTGCAATGGAGCGGGCAACAATAAAAATGTTTGGGGTGCATACAAGATGCAAAGGTCGGCCAAGTGCCAATTCGGGAAAATATAACAAATGGAAATATGGGAGTGTATTCCGACAAAAGAAAGAGCCAATCAAGAAACACCCAAGGTTGTCCAGTGAAATCATTGAAGAAATCATAGACTTCAAGATCGGAATTGTGGGATCCGTCAAGAAAGGAACAACATACATGCCGTAAGGAAGGCGGGTTTTGAACAAAGAAAGAATGAAAAGAATAGTCGGTGAACAGGCCAAGCAGTCAAGTGGAAAGTTCAAGGCCACAACCAACCACCGCATTTTAAACTGACAGAGTTTTCTTTGCTTTGAAACAGGAGCAAAAGATATTGTCAAAATGGGGCAGGAAAAAATTTTCTGTCATCGGATAATCATCCGAAAAGCACGAAGGTGAATACAATTATTTTGAAGATGAACAAGGCAAGTTGAAAGGTGAAGGAAACAACTGTTAGAGAATGATAAGATCTTAGTCTGTTGAAACTTTATCCTAAGACAAAAGTCTTAGTCCGATGAATTTTTCACCTAAGATGAAAGGAAAGAATCTTAGTCTGCTGAATCTTTCTCCCAAGATAAAAGTCTTGGTCTGATGAATTTTTCACCTAAGATAAGAGATAATGCAATGTGAAAACAAAAGGAAGGCAGAAGCCAATGAAAGTAGAAGTTGGAAAAGGAAATGAAGGCATAATTCGAAACAAAAGGAAAGGCATAATTTGAAAGGTAAAATCAGAAGTTTGGAAAATAAAGAAGGTAAGGAGTTGAAAAGAAAGAAAAGTTTGTTGAATTTGAAAGGCTTAAGAAAGTCTGAATTGCAAATGGACCCAGTCTGATGAATTATCTCCTGGAGTCATAAACTCAGTCCGATGGATAATCCTCCTGAGATTACATTGAAATGGACATAGTCCAGTAAGATACAATCTTAGTCTGTTGAATCTTTCTCCCAAGATAAAAGTCTTGGTCCGATGAATTTTTCACCTAAGATGAAAGGAAACAATCTTAGTCTGTTGAATCTTTCTCCCAAGATAAAAGTCTTGGTCTGATGAATTTTTCACCTAAGATAAAGAGATAATGAAATTTGAAAACAAAAGGAAAAAACGGAAGTTTGGAAAAGAAAGAAAGGTAAGAAGTCGAAAAAGAAAGGAAAGATTTTTGAAATTGAAAGACTTAAGAAAGTCTGAATTGCAAATGGACCCAGTCTGATGAATTATCTCCTGGAGTCATAAACTCAGTCCGATGGATAATCCTCCTGAGATTACATTGAAATGGACATAGTCTAGTGAGATACAATCTTAGTCTGTTGAAACTTTCTCCCAAGATAAAAGTCATGGTCTGATGAATGTTTCACCTAAGATAAAGAGATAAGCAGTCGAAAGTTACACGGCAGGAGAAAAGCAAAAAAGAGGAAGGCAATAAGAAGCAGGGACGGCAGATGCCAGTTGCCAGCAGTTTATATCTAATAAATTTTGTTTCATGAAGGAACAAATTGTCACTCATCACTTTAAAGTGAATGTGACCGATGTGGAAAATAGAAAACACAAAAAGAGAAAGTTCGCCAAATAAGTGGAGAAATTCACAGGCAAGAGATAATTGGTAAAAGAAAATACCAAAAAGAGGAAGATAGCATCCTTTAAAATCCACTCCCCGGTCCTCAGGCTGCGGGAATACATTTTTTGCATTGCACGTTTAATTTCTGTTAGGCGCCCACCTTCTAATACGGGAATATTTTCTGCATTCGCATTGCACGTTTAATTTCTGTTAGGCGCCCACCTTCTAATACGGGAATATTTTCTGCATTCGCATTGCACGTTTAAATTCTGTTAGGTGCCCACCTTCTAATACGGGAATACTTTTCAGCATCGCATTGCACGTTTAATTTCTGTTAGGCGCCCACCTTCAAATACGGGAATACATTTCTGCATCGCATTGCACGTTTAATTTCTGTTAGGCGCCCACCTTCAAATACGGGAATACATTTCTGCATCGCATTGCACGTTTAATTTCTGTTAGGCGCCCACCTTCAAATACAGGAATATTTTTTTGCATCGCATTGCACGTTTAATTTATGTTAGGCGCCCACCTTCTAACACGGGAATATTTTTCTGCATTTCATTTCATGCATATCTGCATTTTAAAAGAAAAAAAAAGAAAAAGAAAGAAAAAAGAAAAAAGAAAAAAAAATAATAAATGAAAAAAAAAATGAAAAATTCGGACATTCAATAACATGATGTGCCCAGTCACCATACTGGGGCAGAAAAATCTTTCTTTGGTTGTTTATTTTGTCACAAGCAGAGGTCCACCTGGAGAATGGATGAATACTTCATATTGAAGAATGTTTGAACAAGTCAAGGCAAGAACAAGAATGCCGGTGAAAAGAAGTTGAACAAGTCGAGGCAATAATAAGAATGCCAGTGAAAGAGAAATACAAGTCAAGGCTCAGCAATTAGGCGCCCACCTTCAAATACGGGAATACATTTCTGCATCGCATTGCACGTTTAATTTCTGTTAGGCGCCCACCTTCAAATACGGGAATACTTTTCTGCATCGCATTGCACGTTTAATTTCTGTTAGGTGCCCACCTTCAAATACGGGAATATTTTTTTGCATCGCATTGCACGTTTAATTTATGTTAGGCGCCCACCTTCTAACACGGGAATATTTTTCCTGCATTTCATTTCATGCATATCCGCATTTTAAAAGAAAAAAAAAAGAAAAAGAAAGAAAAAAGAAAAAAAATAATAATAAATGAAAAAAAATGAAAAATTCGGACATTCAATAACATGATGTGCCCAGTCACCATACTGGGGCAGAAAAATCTTTCTTTGGTTGTTTATTTTGTCACAAGCAGAGGTCCACCTGGAGAATGGATGAATACTTCATATTGAAGAATGTTTGAACAAGTCAAGGCAAGAACAAGAATGCCGGTGAAAAGAAGTTGAACAAGTCGAGGCAATAACAAGAATGCCAGTGAAAGAGAAATACAAGTCAAGGCTCAGCAACTAGGAGCCCACCTGAAATCATGAGCACTCTATGTCCGGACTTGATCCAAAAGGTGAAGAAGATTGAACCAACACCTGCGGCTAACAAGCATCAAGATTCAGATCAGGGTCCGCATGAAGCACCAACCAACTCAAGGTCAAGCTTCAGAAGACTCATAGATAGGAATTTTGTAACTCGTAGCTGATAGGTTTAGTTAGTCTTTTTCAATTTTGATGTAATAACGGGACAGCAGACCGGAGCCTCGGACGGAACCTCGACTCTCAACCTCGATACTCCATCACTCCCGAACTACACTGACCTGATTCCTGTTTAGCCCAGGATATGTAGGCAACCTCTGAAGCAGGGTGCGGTCAAAGCTTTTCAAAAATGCTTTACCACGGAATACTCGAACGGGTAAAAATCGTTCATAGTTCCTCACTTATCTTTGCACGGAAACTCTTCGTGTTCCCGAGCAAAGAGGGGCAGCTGTGGGCACGTGATTTTTACCCTACATATGAGTTATTCCCATAAAATTCAAAATAAACAACTTTTTTCTTATTTTTTTTACAATTTTGCGTTAATTAGTTGCCTGAAAAGTAGAAAATAAGAAATGACAAAAGAAAATGAAGGAAAGCAAAATCAATCGTCTCATGCCTACTCACGACAGAAATAAAGTTTGGTAACAAACTTTTGATTTCAAAAAAAAAAAAAAATCTTGAATGCACATGCACACACCCTCACGTTTTTTCCTTTTTTATCTACAAATAATCTCACATCCGTTACTTGGGATCCTATTCCCAATTCCCCACAAAAGGACCCCCTTCATAAAAACCTCCCCAGATAATACCTAGAGAGAGAGATATAGAAAGAGGGTAACGCCTGGAATATACATACAGCGGCAACAATACAAAAAGGCACACACAGAGAAGATCGCCTCCCCTTATTTTCAACAGAAAAAATCGAAAACCGACGCCCCTTTTCTTGAACGGACAAAAAGCCACCATCTCCAATACAATTCTACCGCCTCCCCCTAGAGATTTTGCTCATCCTTTTTCCCTCAAATTCAAAGAGATATGGAAAATACACAAAACACCATGAAAGCCATGTGAAAAATCGTCCAGAGCAACCCCATTGTAGCTCCAAAACGTTGTTTCTAAAACCAGAGCCAAGTTAAAATCGAGCCGAAATAAAAGTTAAAATTGCTGCCAATTCCACTGTGGAACAACCCCAAAATCTCCATCGAAACAGTTCAAAAAAAACATCATCCAAAATGGAGTAGACCAGAGGTGCCGGGTCGAGGTATCCGTTGTAGCCGAGTTCGAGAAAGTTCGGTCGGATTTCTATTGATGTCTTGTACGCAGTTTTGTTGGTGTTTTAACTTCAAAATTCTTCAGGAATGGAGGCTCAGTTGCATCTATAAAGGTTCTTTGATTCTTATCTCATCTTAATACAATAGCTTTGATAAATGTTGTCGATGGATATTCATTTCTCTTTCAGCAAGCTTTCGTGTGCGATTCTGTTCCATTTATCAATTTTTGGGTGTTATTGGATCATTGATGTTGAATCGTTAAAAAGGACTGATCAAATTTCTGTGGCTGGCCACTAAAATAGATTCTGTGTAAATGTGCAATTCGCTTTCCTGAAGTCTGCGAGAGTCTTGGCTCATTAATCGTTTTCTTAAAAAGCTTGAAATTGGATTGCAATTGTTTGAATGTTTCTTTGGCTGTATTGGGTCGCGATGTAATGTTGGGTCTGTTATTGATCTTAAATTTCCAGCATATGTCAATGATAATGGGTGTGAGTGAGCAGTCAACTTTCATATTGTTCTTAAGTTTGGAATCGAAGGCATCTGCTTGGAGCCGTTTGGAATATAAAGTTTTTTTTTTATAGAAAGAGTATATTTGGACGGATTAATTTTGCACGTTTGGGGTTTAAGGTATCACTGTTCTTGCTGAATATCTTACACTACTCCTAATGTCATTAATTACAATTGCCTTATTAGTTCAGTAGTATTTCTCTGTCTTTGAGTCTTGCCTTTCTTAGAGTAGATAGACAAATAAATAAACTACTCCTACTGTAGTTAAAAAGAATGATTGAAGAATAGCATAGGGAAAAAGAGTTGGTATAAGCTAAATTGAATATTTTCCAGCTTCAACAGAGATTGATGGGTCTTGGCCAATCCATAAAACCAAATTTTCAGTGTAGTTCTACGGTAATAGAAATGGGTACTTATTCCAACCCAATACATGGTTCCCTAGCTATCGATTTCAAAATTAAATGGCCCTCTTTTATTATAAATTGAACCTTAGATTTCGAGGCGTGCCATTTAGCAAATTTCATGGCCCTCGCAAAGTACAAACGCGTAGTTGCTTTAGGCGCGTTAGTTAATAATAATACCTTCCTAATCACGGGTGCGCATTTATGTGACCCAAATCTATTCTCGGCGAAACCGAAATGCATTAAAGTCACAGGCGTACTGGTTGCGGTGTGACTCGAAATGTGTTTTCGTGACGTCGCAATTTTTCTAAAATTAAAAAGTAAAACATTAAAAGCACATAATTAAAATATATAAAGAAATCAGATATAAACGCAAAAAGAGCAGTTGAGCGACCGTGCTAAAACCACGGAATCCGGGAGTGCCTAACACCTTCTCCCGGGTTAACATAATTCCTTATCCAGGTTTCTAGTTTCGCAGACTGTATACAGAGTCATAAATTTCCTCGGTTCGGGATTAAACCGGTGACTTGGGACACCATTATTTTCCCAAGTGGCGACTCTGATTAATCTCTAATAAAATCCCGAACCGATTGTCCTTTAATTGGAAAAACTCCTTCCCTTACGTTATTTTATCCGTCTTGGGTAATTGAGCGTCGGGGTATACCCTACAAGTGTATTTATACGCTTTTAAGTGTTTGGGGTAGTAAAAAGGGAGGTGTGACACATTATATTGCAGAAATAGTAAAAAAAATTGTATCGTATTGTTTATTTATTTTTCTTTTATTCATTTAACTATTGTATGAAAATTAAAAGAAAAATAATAACTTAGGATCATATCCGCTATGTATAAATGTTCGCGATTTCAATATGGAATTGAATATCACCAATGAGAACATTGTTGCATGTTTGTACAGTTACACTTTATATCAAATTCTGGTTGTATATAAATATCCTACACTTTATCTATATTTTTTCTACAAATAAACTACATGTCGAGTATATATATATATATATATATATATATATATATATATATATATATATATATATATATATATATATATATATATACATACATATATTTCTACTTTTATTCTGTATAAAAGGAAACATCCTCTCTACCCTTTTGGGTAGGGGTAAGGCCTGTCTACATATTACCCTCCCCAGACCCCACCTTGTGGGACTATACTGGGTAGTTGTTGTTGTTGTTGTTGTTTGTCTGGAACACTAAAGTTACTTGATATGTCAGCATCTCTTGTTATAGAAGAATACAATTTATCTATAATTTTCTACAATTTTTACGCATTATTTCCACCCAGTTAAATACAACTACAATGACATAAAACTTACATACATTATTTATATAAGATTTATACAATATGTCTTTTGTATATTTTACATCTGATTTATACATAGAAAAAATAAATTTCATACAACTGATTATATATTATACAACTGATCTACAAATTATCTATAATTTTTGTACATTATTTCTACTAAGTTATATACAACTATAATATAATATTACTTAAAAATAACACTGATACAATATTTTTCAACTTTCATACAATAGTTAAGTAAAAAAAGTAAAAAATAGAATATATTTTTTCTAAAATATTTTTACAATTTCTACAATATAATGTATGTCATGTCTTCCTCTTTTTCTTCTTCGTGTTTCTATCTGAAATTCAGCCAAAACTAAATCTAATTTTCACCAAAATCCCTTAAAATTGAGATACAAAAATCATATTTTCAATTATCTGTACACTCAATCCAAACAAATATTAGTTTTTGAAAACCCAAATTCGAGTTTAATGCTTCAAAGCTTTTTAATGGCTGTCAATGGTGGAATTGTTGCTCTCTTTTCTTTCCTCTTATATTACTGAAAGTTTGGATTGAGAGATAGAGAGAGACATAGGGAGAATTCTCAATTCTTTGCAACAACATCTAATCTAAACAAACAACGTCTTTTGAAAACCCAAATTTGAATTCAAAGATTCACAACTTTTTAATGGCTGTCAATAATGGAGGGTTACAGATTTTTGCTAGTTTTAGAAGAGGAAACCATGGGTGATTGAAGAGAAACTTTTGGGTGTGGTTTGATACGTGAGTGAGGTGGTGGGATTTGGAGAGAGAAACTTGGGAAAGTGTGATGACCCGGCCAGTAATCACGTGAGTTATCACCCTGTTTTCCCTGTTATATGATTTTTCATATTTCAATATGTGTGTTTGGTGAGTTTGAGTCAATTCGGATCGAGTTTGGTTATAAATGAGACAAATATTCTCTTAGAAGAAGGAATAGTTGGGAAAAGTCAACTGGACGTTGACTTGTGAGTTAGAGAGCTCGGAATCGAATTTTGATGATTCGGTCAGCTTCGGGAGGTCATTTGTGGCTTAGGAGAGTGATCAAAATTAAATTTGGAGGTCCGGTGTAGAAATAGGCTTGAATTGGTTAAGTTGGAATTTTGGCGGAATCCGATCGATAGATGAGATTTTGATCCTGGAGTCAGAATGGAGTTCCGACAGTTGCAGTAGCTTTTTTAGGTGATTTTGGAAATGTCTGCAAAGTTTCAGGTCATTCGGACATCGTTTGGTCAGGTTTTTAATAGAATGTAGGTTTCAGAAGTTTTGGTTGGATCTTAGGCTTGAATCGACCTTAATTTGATGATTCTTGTGTTTGAGGGTGTGTTTTTATGATTGAAACAAGATCGTGTGATGATTTAGAGTGGAATTATATTGTTGGTTGAGGTCCCGGGGGCCTCGGGATATTTGTGGAGGGTCTACGGAAAAATTTGGAGTTTTTGGACTACTGTCATAAATTGCAGCAGGAGTTCCGCTTCTGCGGATGGGGAACCGCAGAAGCGGCTCCACAGGGGCGACTTGGGTCTCGCAGAAGCGAGTTTGAACAAGGCCAGGCAACTCCGCAGAAGAGGAAGGTCCATCGCAAGTGCGGGCTCGCAGAAGCGATCGAGGCTATTTGGGGGAAAGTCACAGAAGCGGAAGATGTTCTGCAGGTGCGGTCTCGCAGGTGCGAGAAGTGGACCGCAGAAGTGGTCCTCGCCCTTACGTGTAAGGTTGCAGAAGCGGACTCGTAGGCGCGAGTCCAAGACCGCATAAGCAGAAATTGTGTCTGTGTTAAAGAAATAGAAGGGTCAAAATTTCAGAAGTTATAACACATTTAGGGCTTGGTTCTAAGAGACGACTTGGGCGATTTTGAGGAGAAAATCGAGAGGATTCTTCAGGCAAATAATTATGGACTCAATTTATGATTTTACATTGAAAATAGAGGTATGGAGGTGTATGGTTTTTCTCTAAGCCTGGGTTATTGAAAATCTTTGTTTTGAATGGGCAAATGGAGTCCGATTTTGATAAACTTTATATGTATGGACTAGTCTTGAGATAAGAATTCTGAAAATGTAACATTTGTAATTTTTCGAGAAGCAGGCCCGAGGGTTGGATTTTGGCAACTTCGTGATTTTCGATGTAATTCGAGTTATTTCGATTGGGTTATGTTCAATTAGCATATTTTGATGTATTCTTATTGGTTTTGATCAGATTTGGCATCCGAGGAGGTTGATTTGCAAGACAAGCGCAAGGCGAGGTAGGACTTTTGTCGATTCGAGGTGAGTGGTGGTAATAAATGATGTACCGAGGGTTTGAAACCCCGTACTTGCACTATACAGTGTTATGCTGAGATGAAACACGCGTGATGTGACGAGCGTGGTGGTATTGTGACTGGGGATTTGGACTTGGTCCTTCCCGACTGATAGTTTACTGTGCATAATGACTGAGACTGGGCTTATATCTGTACATTTGGGCTAGTAGCCATTGTTTGGGGCCTTGTGCCGATCTGTAGAATATTAGGGAAGCCTATAGAGCTAAATAACCCCTATATCATGTTGGACACATACTCTCAGCCGTATTCATAGCTGTATAGCATGACATGAACTAGTACTAGATGTGTACTCTAAATGAGGATACCTAGGGTTGAATACCCTGCTCTAGCTGAGTGGGCCCGAGAGGCCGAGTCTATATTGACTGAGAGGGGTCGAGGACCCATTGTGAGGTATTGATACATATACCGGATCGGGCTGCACGCCGCAGCAGTATATACATATACATGTATTGGATCGGACTGCACGCCGCAGTAGTATATATATGATATATAAATTTATGGATCAGACTGCACGCCGCAGTAATCTATAAATATATGGATCGGACTGCACGCCGCAGTAATATATAAATATATGGATCAGACTGCACGCCGCAGTAATATATATATGTGGATCGGACTGCACGCCGCAGTATCATAGCGCTTGGGCTGAAGGAGCCCCTCCAGAGTCTGCACACACCCCTAGTGAGCGCACTATATATATTGGATCGGACTGCGCGCTGCAGTAGTATATCTATATATTGGATCGGGCTGCACGCCGTTGCTCTACATATATTGGATCGGGCTGCACGCCGCAGCAGTATGAGTGAGGATCGGGCTGCACGTCGCAACAGGACTAGATCAGTGTTGGATCATGGTGAGACAGTAGTGGACTGGAATTGGACTTACCATTGTGGAGATGATCTACCTGTATGGTTATTCTTAGAACTGTTTAGTGATAGTACATGTGTTCTTACTTTCAGTTATTACTTATTATTGTTACTCACTGAGTTGAAAGATACTCACCCCACTTCCTGCACTTTATGTGCATATACAGGTGCTCAGGAGGGCAGTTGAGCTATCTGCAGCTGCTATTTTACAGTTATCTGGGAGACATCGAGGTAGCTGCCGGCATCCACAGGACCCGATCTTACTCCTTCCTTTCATTTATGTCTATTACTACTCTGTCTAGACTTGGATTATATAAGATGTTTTTCCTTCTATAGAGGCTCAAACTTGTGACACCGGATTCGTTGGGCAGTATTTCGTATATTTTTGTTTTCGCACTTGTTTTTTCTGTTATGAAAACAAGCTATTAACTTTAATGAATCAGTATTAATAAATAAATGGGTTAGTTATTTGGAAGTTATGGTCGGGCTTGCCTAGCAATGTGTTGAGCGCCATCACGACCGGGATTTGGGTCTTGATAGGAAGTGGAAATATACGGTTGAGTAAAATTCAGAGACAAATTAATACCATTAAAATCCTAAAATGATACATAAATAATAATTTATTATATAAAAGGTAATTATATTAAAAATTAAGCATAAAGGATAATATATTTTAGTATATGGTATATTTCTATTATATAGAAAAGAGAAGGGAGGTTGACCAAGGGCATTATGGTCATTTAAAAATATAACCACATTGTTTGCTTGTACAATAGGCTTAAAAGATTGATTTTGGGTTTGTAATAAGGGAAAACCCAAAAGTAACATAGCGCAAACCATTGAATTCTTGTGAACCCACTTCCCATTCAACCTTAACCATCTTTTTCTTTAAATGCACTACTTAATTAATATTACTCTTCAATTTGTTTAAACGCAGACTACTTTTACTTTATCTTTTTCTCCTAATTAGTACTTTTAATTAAAAAAATCATCCGTTTGATAATTTTATAATTCAACGTTCATTTGATAAAAAATATACAATGGCTACATACATTTATATATAGCAATTATATTATCTCCTTAAGAATATTATTTCATTTATTTTTTTTATTGACTATATTTTAACAAAAAAAAGTGGAAATAAATTACACAAATTTTTATTAGGGTGTTCTTATATTAGTGTCAATTGATATTATTTATACAAGTCCTTATTAAATTAAAATTTTAATTGGAACACTTTATAAAATTAGAAAAAAATATTTAAAAATAAAATATAGTATCAAGTTCTTTTTTTTATTATAGAATATTGAATATTGTTTATAAGATTCCCTCCATACAAAATTATGTAAGAATAATCTGAAAAATATTAGACAATTAATTTGGGATTTTTTATTACATATTATGCAACATAAGAATTATCATTATGCAGGATTGTGCGTTTCCCTCTATGATTAAAGTTAATTGGGTACTTCACGTGTATTAAAAAAAGAATTCAACATAATATAAATTTTAAAATAAATAAATATTAAATTAATATTTAAAAAAAATCTCGACAAATAATTATGGTAAAGAAAGTTATATTACACCCTAGAGTATCTCAATCATATAAAATGAAACTAGAAAACGATTGTAATGCTTCTTTAATATCAATTTGATTAGTATTTAGAGTGATTGAAAAATAATTTTATTTTTAGTAAATTATTCAGGTATGTCATTGAACTAGAATAAAATATAAATTTCTTGTAAAAATTTTGGGTAACTAAAAAATACGATTATTATTTCACAGAAAAAAAAATCGTCAACTATTTGAAAATAAAATAAATATGTTTCATTATTCAAATTTTGATTAATATAAGAAGAAAAATCAACACGTTAACACAATTGAAAATACAAAAGAGTAGAAGCATATATATTCAATTTAAACAATGAAAAAAATACATCATGAATTATTTTTCAATTGACTTTTCAATCGTTTTTTACCATCAATTTTTATGTTTGGTGGTGCATAATTATTTTTTAAAATAGATATGTGTAGACCTACGTAGAAATACTCTATATTGTACTTGAAGTATTGTATAATTTTTGTACAATAAAGTGTCGGACTTCGACAAGTATAACAAAGTGATATAGTAATACGATTTCATAAAAATTAAAATACACATAACCTAATAGATTAAAAAAAATACAGGTAAATGTGATTCTATACATTATTACACAAATATCTGTTTTCTTTTTTCTTTTCCTAAAGACGAATAAAGTGTGTAATTAGCAATAAATTAAAAAAATATTAAAATTAAAAAAAGAAAATAAGAAAAAGGAGCAACAATTGGGCCCGTGCATCGCAATGTCATCTAGTGGTAATATATTATTTCAGTAGGATTGAAACGAGTTCGCAAGTGCTCTAAGTGTAAATCAAGAAAGCATATGTTTTTTATTTTTTTGGTGTTGTAGTATCTTAATTTTCAACGGGTAACAGACAATTCCAATGAAAAGTATTTAGCTTTTCTTTTTCTCTGGTGCATCATTTACTTAAAAGGGCAACCAATATGCAAGAGGAATAATGAAGCGATAATATTCTTGACAAAAAAGAGGAATTCCAATTTGCTTTTTCTTATTTTTTTTTTATATAAATGAGTATATCACGTAACTTCCCCTTTCCAAATTGTGCAAATTGTCGTAAATACATACTGCTATGAGCTCTTTATCTTCATAAAAAGCCTTGTTAAAAAATTAATCACTTCAATACTGTACCGTCGGTTTGACCCTTTCCAAATTTCATTGTCGTTGGAATTAAATATAAACCACTTATTCTGTTTTTTTTTGTTCTGGTACCTAACAAACAATCGTCAATTTGTCTGCATAAAATATAAAATATAAAAAAGAAAAGAAGCATAAGAAAGAAAAGGAAAATAAGAAGAATATATTCCATAAATTCCCATTTTTATTATAAAAAAAATTTCTTGGAGTAGTTAAGTTAGAGAAGAGTATTACCTTATAGTCAAAGTCAGACTTTTATTATTTTTCCAATCCCGTTTCTCCTTTTCTGTTAAATGTGAAATATTTTCTTATTATTTATTGCATAATGGAGACTGGAGGATAGCCGAACTGTGAAAGTCAAAAACTGACACTTTATTTATGAATTTTTTTCATTAGCAACACTAATTTATTTGTTTTTAGCAATTAAAACGAAATGTATTTTTTTTTAGGATTTTCTTTCCTACTTATATGTATTACCCTTTATAGATGCATCCTCACTAAATTTTAGAGAAAGTGAAGAGGCAGAAAAACATAAGTGGCCAGCAAGCACGACAATTTTAGGCAGACCCTCAAACTTAAATATTTTTTGTCAGTTGAACATTTAAACATAAAGTTGTTCTTATCAGACTCTTTAATTATATCACATTTGTGTCAATTAGAAATTTTGTATACCATCCGAGAATTTTTTTTATAAAAATTAAATGCGTATACTACAGTTGCCTCTAACTCCATAAAGTATTTCACCTTATAGAATTAACCCTAAAATAAATTGAAACTCATTTTCAAAAAATAGAAAACCTTGTCATCGGCTTTGCCGACTTAATGCCCTAAAAGCTCATTGAAAATTTTCTCCATTCAATTTCATCTCAAGTCTTCTTGTTTGGATTTTACTGAAATATCACGTTATTCTCTATATTCCTCGTCTAAGCTGATGTAGCTTACAAGTGCTGTGTAAAGAGAACAATCATACCAAATGAGAATAGTCAAATCCATGTACACTAAATTTTATTCTTAAAAAAGATAAAAGAAAATATGATGGATTCACTAGAAGAAGAAGAGAAATAGAATGTAGGGCAAAAGTTAGCTTTAATTGGAATGATATAAGTAATAGAATATAATAGTAATAATGAAGAACCTTTTTTTCATGTTCACACTTCCTTCATTACACACTCAATCATGTCACTACAAAGTGTCTAATTGTCACATATGTGATTTAGTTAAAGGGTCTGATAGAAACAACTCTATGTTTAGATGTCCAAGTGACAAAAAAGGCCAAATTTAAGGTCCAATTATGTATTCTTACAACACATGTAACATGGCGTAAATTTCATAATTTTATACAACAATCAAAGAACACGTACTTTCACTTCTTCTTTTCCTTTCCATGGTTTTGTTCAATATTTCAACAAATAAATGATAGATTAGGACATACAATAGTAAACATTACATAAATTCAGTATTAAGAATCTTATATAAAAGAGTCGAACATATCAAATTTAAATTCTGAATTAGCCTCCCGTAAGTGAGCAACCGCAACCTTGCAAATAATAGCTAAAATAAGTGGAGAAAGAGAATGAATTAAATGCCTTTAATTGAAAATTTATACTATTATGTAATAAGGGAAAAAATATTTTTAGTTATATTATAATTTATTGAATTCGCTTGATATAACAAAAAGTATCACTTTTAAAAAAATTGCCAAAAAGCGTCCAGAAAAACCGATAGAAATCGATCGATATCCAAAAAAACACGATCGATTTTCAACCGTTTTCAATTAGTCGATAAAATAATCGTCGCAAATAGGGAGCGACCGCATTCAATAGCTATTTTTTGATCAAAGTTGGTTGGAAACTGTTAACGCAGTTTGGCCAAGTTGTCTGACACAAAATAATTTTATCGATCGAATTCGGTCGGTATTCTTAAAAATAATTTTTAATTATTTAAATTAACGACATCCGAAATTATAATTATTTAGTTTTTTAAAATTATTCAGTTCTGACCGAAATCGATCGGTACTGTTAAAATATAATTTCTCATTTTTATTTAAAGTTGTTAATTCCGAACGAAATTGGCCGGTATTATTTAAATAATTAAAATTTAAAATCAAAAAATTCGACCGAAGTAGGTTGGTAAATTTGATTTTCTGGGAAATGAAATGAACATTTCCAACTGAAGTCAGTCGATGGATAATTTTTGGCAGAAAACAGTTGTTTTATAGATGTACCACCTGACAACAATCAATCACCTATAATGGCCGCATTACATTGCTGTAATTTAATGAATAACAACAATAGTAAGAACAATAATAACAATAACAACTATCAAAACCATATTAAAAAAGTATCATCTCCATCTCCACTAAACTATACTAACAAAATATCATACATAACAACAAAATATTTCACAAGTTAAAAGTTCAAACACCATTCAATGAGTGTCTTATACTACATCATCTTTATCTCCACTACTATAGCGTTCATTGCCGACATGGTTCGAAGTATTAGCACCTGGGGAAGACTCACGGGTTGGGAAATCGGAAAAGTACCACTTGCAAGAAGATTGGCTAGCTGACCATGAAGGATATTAAATTGTTGGTCCCTTTTTTCTAGCTGAACTTGAAGGGTATCTAATTGTTTATCTCTCTTTTGTTCTCTAGCTTTTGTCTCTTCAAGATCTTCTGTCAGCTTTGCGATCTTCTTCTTCGTAGATAAGAGAGTCGGCCTATTAATTACCTCATCCTGGGAGGAAGTTCCTATACCTTGCAATCCAGCCCTGTAGTGCCGAAATTATCTCTCTGAAAGGGCATATGCTATCCCCTTTTTAGGACCACCAACAACATCCAACCATATCTTCAGCGTTTCTTCGTCTGAAATGGGTGATCGACCACCTTGGTCATTTGGTGGCAAGCTTTGAGTGTACTCCTCCATATTAGCCACGCAGCGATCTTTTATTTAGAAGATAAAAAATTATTAACTATATAATATCATAAACATTAATTTAAAGCTATAGTAGTTATGAAACTTACATATGCAGTCTCCACCTGGTCTTTGACCCATCTAAAATGATTTGTCGCTGACTTTTCTTTCCGATATGAGTCTCCATGAAGAATTCATCATGATTCATCTTACTACCATATTTTTTTTCCTACAAATGTAATAAAATACGTTAACTATATTAAAATATATAAGTATAGTTCGATAAAAATAGATTTAATAATTTAAGAAATTACCAGTAATATCCTTAGAGTTCCCATGCTCCTTGCACCCACACAGTGCAAGGAGCTACTCTTCTCAGATACTCGGGACTTCTTTTCCTGTTCACTCCTATTCTCGAATTTTTCGGGGGTCCACTGCCTCAACAGATCCTCCCATAAATACGGTAGAACATATGAAGTCTTCTTGCTCTTCTTTCGAGCAGAACATAAGAAATCAGATAGTCTCTTACATTATTTGAACATAAAATTTGCAAGAACTTTACTGTTATGGCGGTCCTCCCAGGAACACTTCGTCTACAAATAAAGTGTGTTAGATCAAAATATTTTAGTATAATTATTAAATAGATAAGAATTATATTAAAACCTTAAATTTGTTGAAAATTTGCTGCACGAGCTCTGGTGAAAAGTCACTCCAAGTCGCTTAGGGTGCATCATACACTATCTTGTTGTCCGATGATTAAGTATAAAGCTATAACACAATAATTACATTAAATAAACAAGAGTAGTTATTATAATTCAGCAAAAATATAAAAGTAATAAATAAATTTTACTAATTTCACTCAGGCCTGATGATCATGCTATTACATCGATTATACCGCACTACCTTTGGATACTCCTCCTCCAATGAATCTAAAGCATGCATAAAGGGGGGGGGGCATCTTGCTCAATGCTACTATCCTTAAGGTAAAGTCTAAAAATACTAGGAGATGAATTTTGTGGAGAGGGAGACGGGGCGCTGATAAAGATGGTTGCGATCCACACCCTTGCTACGATCTAGACACCTACTACGATCCGACTGGTTAAAATCTATATGGATGAGATCCAACTGGTGATGAAGCTAATGGATTAGATGACGGGGGTATCACCATGGCCCTGTGACTGATGACTCGATGGACCCATGTATTTATATGCAGGATCATGTGGAGGATTGGTATATAGCACTGTGGTGCAGAATGGTAAGAATATTGCTGGGAGAGCGAATATTAGGTAGTCTAATGAGTAGATAGATGTGGTAAAAAAGATGTGTGCCTAGAAGATTATTTTCGGCCATCAGAACTGGATGGATACAAGTGTGAAGTGGAAAGAGTGATAGTGTAGCACCATCATCATGATCAATAGGCCTCCTTACTAGACCTACCTCGACCCCTAGCGATCATTTGCATAAATTAAAGGAAATTTTAGAATTAAGAATATAAATATATATTAGTTAAGAGCGCTTGAAAAAACTAATATTCTAGTTGTGTTCGAAGTATCCTTCCTCGTTCGAAAATTCTTCCTCTTCACTTATTTCATTTTCATTGGGTGATCTTCGTCCTCATTTTCTATTATTGTTATTTCCTCCATATCAACTTCTTCTAATATGCGTTGAGGATGATCCAAGTCATTTTCTAATTGATAACCCATCATTTGGTTAACACTTGAGGTATCATTATGACAAGCAACATCTAGCACATTCTCAGCTTCCACCCTACCAACAAGTTTTGATTACAACCAATCAATCAACATTATCCCTCCACAATGAATATGGAGCAAAACACACTTGCGTAATTTTTTTCTACAATTATAAAAGGATCATAGCGATCATACTCTCTCTTTTAATTAACCTCAATTATGTTAGACTGCAAGTGTACATTTATGCCTCTTCTAGGTGTTGGGTCAAACCACTTGCATCGGAAAAGTATGATCTTCTTATTTGGCCAACCTGAATATGATAATTCTAGAATCTCTTTGATCACATCATAATAGTCATTTTTCCCATCCTGGTTTCATTCACCGTTTTAACACACACTCCACTGTTATTGCTTATTCTTTTATACTTGGAGCATTCCTCGGTGTGAAATTTGTAGCCATTCACAAAATACTTAGACATAGTTGTAACCATTGGTGCATGTACCCAAGATATATCTTTCAAAAATTGAGCAATACCGTTATTTGGATTATTGACCTACATGTAGTGTTAAATAAACCACAAGTGAGCAAGTATATTCACAAGGGACCAAGTATATATATTCACATGTGACCAAGTATGTATATTCACATGTGAGAAAGTATGTAAGATGTACTTACACACTCTTTAAGCCATGCCTCAAATGTAGAATATACATCATAGTGGCCAAATTGATTCACGAAGTCACTGAGCAAAACATTGAAAATTTTGTTAGCTGCATCAACCAAATTAGTACTTAAGTTGTAGCAATAACAATATATGTATACATATTAATGCTAATATTAATGCTATATTGACATATGTTATATATATACATACACAAACATACATACACACACACACACATATATATATATATATTATAAGTACACATATTTGTTGTGAATGGTGTCCTTACATTTGATTGACCCTAGAGTTATAGGTCTCCACCTTTTTTTCGTTAGCTTCGATTTTTTTTCCTCCTGATTATACCCGTTTCATCATTTCCCGAGCATCTTTATTATCTCGGGGTTTGTCCTGGATTGCGCTTCACTCGGCCTTTCTGTGACTAGTTCATTTCTGCGAGTGTTTTTCGGGATGGTTCGGGCTCAACTCTGTTGGGGGTGCGGCTTTGGTTCTGCAACTGGGTTATCGCTGCCTGTTGAGTCTGTAACATTTTGAAGATCACCCGCAAGTTAATCTCATCACCTTTACCATAGTGCATATCCCCGGCTACCGACCTTTCTCCCCCGTGAACGTTATTTTCCCAATCGATGGGCAAGTTAGCGTTGATGGCCACATGAGAGTTGGCATCGATTGGATATGCGACTAGGACCCTGTTGGGGTCAGCAAGGTGAACCTCGTTGTTGGGCACTATATTGTTGTTTTTGCCGTGGTGGCCAGATTCTACATCGATGTTTAGGTGAGCAGATTGAGAGTTTGACATCTTTAAGTTTTCCTGAAATTAAGACCTCAAAGAACAAGAGTAAAGCAAAGTGTGTTATGGATCAAATAGCCACTATTATCCTTAGCCCCACAGTGGGCGCCTAACTATTTATTCTAAAAAAATAGATAGCAATGGAATTTGTATGTGATTTTAAGGATATGCAAATTTGTTCAATACAAATGACAAGTTGCATTAGATTAGACAGATAAAGGACGTGATAAAGTGTCAAACCAATTGTGGGGAATGAACCCGGACCTAGCAACAACCTTAATGAAATGCCTGCTTTCGATCCAGGCGAAGCACCAATGAATAAAAGTAAGAACTTTGAATAACAGAGAAAATAGAAGTATATCGCCTAGATATGCGTGTTACAATCCTTTCTTGATGAATAGTTAGAATGTCGTTCATATAGTAGGGGAGTTTCACAATTCTATATAAGGTAAAATCTTCCATTTTACTAATCATTGATCTTCTGCCGGTACGTGCCAAGATTCACGCCATTGTCACACCCCTTTTTTACGCACCCGCGAGGATGCAAAGAGTTTTTCCAATTAAAGGACAATCGAGACGGGATTTATTTAATTATTTCAGAGTCGCCACTTGGGAGATTTATGGTGTCCCAAGTCACCGGTTAAATCCCGAATCGAGGAAGAGAATGACTCTGTTTAACAGTCCGCGAACCAGAAATCCGGATAAGGAATTCTGTTAACCCGGGAGAAGGTATTAGGCATTCCCGAATTCCGTGGTTCTAGCACGGTCGCTTAACTGTCATATTCGGCTTATTTATCTGATTTTTACAGTTATATACTTAATGCAAATTAATATCCCTTTACCGCTTTTATTATTATTATTATTTACGAAAGAGAATGTTGCCTAAAAATATGTTTCGAATCACGTCACATGAAATGCACCGGATCCTCGACACATTCTTATTCAACATTTTGGGATTTGGATTTGGGCCGCATGAAATGCACGCCCGTATTTAAGAAGGTAAAATTATTAAAATACGCGCCTAGAGCGATTACTTATTTACATTTTTTGAGAAGGCCAGGAAATTCCTAAGAAACGGCACATCTCGAAATCTAAATATTTTGCATATGCATTTATGAGGGCCCCGCGATTTGTATAATTTTGTTAGGCGAGGCACACCTCTAATTCTAATTTAAAAGCAAACTACATTCCGCTATGTTTATTTAAGAGTTAATTCAAGATTATTTAAAAAATATTGCAAGCCACACTACATGAAATGCACTTGTGGTTCACGACACTCTTTATTTAACCTTGTTCAAATATGGAGTCGGGTCACATGAAATGCACCCCCGATTCCTTTAATCTAATTACGTCGTTTAAAGAATAACGAACCAATTTCCATAATGTGACAACATCGTGCTCAACTATAACCCATTCGAGTAAACATACGAGTAGCTAACTAAGTGAGCAAATTCAAGACTATGGTGAACAATTACATAAACAACGGAAGCATAACTAGTTGGCGAGCATATGAAGGATTAGTCATCTTCATTAGCTAACTTCGACATTGCATGTTCAACAAAATAATATATTTACAAAAATAGTCTGAACCATACGAAACTAAATCAAATACGAAACACTCCAAAATATTAGCGAGAAGAACAATATCGGAAAAGAACATGCACCTTTATTTCTGCATATTTTTTCAACGTACACAACGAGAAAACGAACCTTTTATGACGATCTCGAACCTCGACCTCTCCGGACAGAACTCGAACCAACTACGACCTCGGCGAAACAGCAGGTGGTTTGCTACTGGAGAGCATAACTTGCTGCCGTTTTTTCCTTTTTGCTCCCGTCTCGTTACTGCCTCACCAGTGACCCCTATCTTGTATTATGTATTCTATTTGTTCTCTTCTTTTACTCAACCAGAGAATGTGTCTTCTTTTCTTCTTGTTTCCCGTTCTTTGCTTTCTTTTTGCTTTCTTTTTGCTTTCTTTTTTGCTTTCCTTTTTTGCCTTCTTTTTTTGCTTTTCCTCCTTTGCTTTCTTTCGTTCTCTTTTCAATCTTTTTTCTTTTCAACTTTTTTTTTCGTTTGTTTTTGTCTCTATTTTTTCGTCCAGAGAACCATTCTCTTCTTTTGTTTTCAATTCCTCCCCTTTTCTTTTTCGTTCAGCCCCCCTTTTATCAAGACCCCCCCCCCTTTTCCTTTTGCCGTCCAGCCCCCCCTCCTTGCTTTTTTTTTTAATTTTTTTTTCAAGTAGTGTGCATGTGTGCATGTGTGTGCATTATGCATTTTCCCCTCCCCACTTTGTTGTGTCTCCTTTTGTCTTTTTCTTTTTGTTTTTTATTCTTTTTATTTTTTTAATCATTCTCCCATCCCTCCCCCTTAGTGTAGTGTCGGGTTATTACGGGCTATGTCCGAAAATTATAAAACCGGGTAGTTTGAACCCGAATATTATTCTTTGCCCGGAACCGAGAATGGTGTTATTTAATTAATCCCAGGTAATCAAAATAACTATAATACTCGTAATTAAAATAAAACTATTTTTTTTATATTTTTCAAATTTAAAAATGACTACGAAACATTAATAAAACTATATTTTTGTTATTTTTCATTTTAAGGTAAAAATAAAGTAAAAGAGTCAAAATTAGCTAAAATAGCTATATTATGCCTGAACTAAATATTTTATGCTAAAAATATAAAAAATCTCGGGGAGGGTCAAAAATCACGTGTTTACAGTGTTCACATTAGACAAGGGGCGATGAAGGGTTCTCAAATTTGAAGTCATTTTTTAGAACACAAGGGTCGGCAACATACTCGTGAGGGAGTGGTTCCACCGGTATTGTGTCGACGGCCGGCCGGGAAGAAGAAGCTATCTCATTTCAGTTCGAAAGTGAGTGAGGAAATGGAGTAACCGAGGTGGAGAGCCAGTCGAGGTGTCGTTCCGTCGAGGTTCCGTCCCATCGAAGTTCCGGTCCGTGGTCCTGCTATTACATCAAAAATCAAAACATGAGAAAGACTAACTAAGCCTATCAGCTACTAGTTACAAGATTCCTATCTATAAGTCTTCTGAAGCTTGATCTTGAATATTGGTTGGTGCTTCATGCGGACTCTAAATTTGAACCTTGATACTTGCTAGTTGTAGGTGTTGCTCTTCGGGTCAAGACCAGGTATGCAGTGCTCGTGACCTCGGCCATGTCTTGAGCACACCACATCTTTCCTCAACTTTTGCACTTGGATTAACTATTTGCCTTTTCATTGTGACTAACTTCTGTTGATTATCTCGGACTGTTGACTCGCATTCTGGTCGCAAGTTTCTTTTGTTGCTAACTTGCATTGCACTCCGAAGTGAATTCCCTTACTTGTGATCTTCGAACTATTATCCTTCGAAGTCTGAATATATCTTTTCTGATCCTTGTTGCCTTCCTTCTGATTCATGCTGGGGATTTCCGTTACACTCTGCCGCTTTCCTTAAACAACTTCAACAATAAATCGCCACTCCATTCTTCAGGCGGGCTCCCTGACTTCAACTATTACTTCAAAATAAAATCGCCACTCCATTCTCCAGGCGGGCTCCCTGACTTCAACTACTACTTCAAAATAAATCGCCATTCCTCTCTTCAGGCGGGCTCCTGACTTCAACCATCAACTCTGAAAATAAAACGCCATTCCTCTCTTCAGGCGGGCTCCTGACTTCAACAACATCTTTTGAACATAAATCGCCATTCCTCTCTTCAGGCGGGCTCCTGACTTCAACGTCAACTTTTGAAAATAAATCGCCATTCCTCTCTTCAGGCGGGCTCCTG
Organism: Nicotiana noctiflora; assembly: GCA_032618575.1. Lineage (NCBI taxonomy): Eukaryota > Viridiplantae > Streptophyta > Magnoliopsida > Solanales > Solanaceae > Nicotiana > Nicotiana noctiflora. Next base: position 58,616 of record JASVEL010002879.1, read on the forward strand.
ACTTCAATCATCAACTTTTGAAAATAAATCGCCATTCCTCTCTTCGGGCGGGCTCCCGACTTCAACAACATCTTTTGAAAATAAACGCCATTCCTCTCTTCAGGCGGGCTCCTGACTTCAACAACATCTTTTGAAAATAAATTGACATTCCTCTCTTCAGGCGGGCTCCTGACTTCAACAACATCTTTTGAAAATAAATCGCCATTCCTCTCTTCAGGCGGGCTCCTGACTTCAACAACATCTTTTGAAAATAAATCGCCATTCCTCTCTTCAGGCGGGCTCCTGACTTCAACAACATCTTTTGAAAATAAATCGCCATTCCTCTCTTCAGGCGGGCTCCCGACTTCAACAACATCTTTTGAAAATAAATCGCCATTCCTCTCTTCAGGCGGGCTCCTGACTTCAATCATCAACTCCGAAAATTAAATCGCCATTCCTCTCTTCAGGCGGGCTCCCGACTTCAACAACATCTTTTGAAAATAAATCGCCATTCCTCTCTTCAGGCGGGCTCCTGACTTCAACAACATCTTTTGAAAATAAATCGCCATTCCTCTCTTCAGGCGGGCTCCCGACTTCAACAACATCTTTTGAAAATAAATCGCCATTCCTCTCTTCAGGCGGGCTCCTGACTTCAATCAAAATCTTGGAAACTGAGACGGCGTTCTGCTTTTCTGGCGGGCTTCTGACTTTAACAACATCTTTTGAAAATAAACGCCATTCCTCTCTTCAGGCGGGCTCCTGACTTCAATCATCAACTTTTGAAAATAAATCGCCATTCCTCTCTTCGGGCGGGCTCCCGACTTCAACAACATCTTTTGAAAATAAACGCCATTCCTCTCTTCAGGCGGGCTCCTGACTTCAACAACATCTTTTGAAAATAAATCGCCATTCCTCTCTTCAGGCGGGCTCCTGACTTCAATCATCAACTTTTGAAAATAAATCGCCATTCCTCTCTTCGGGCGGGCTCCCGACTTCAACAACATCTTTTGAAAATAAACGCCATTCCTCTCTTCAGGCGGGCTCCTGACTTCAACAACATCTTTTGAAAATTAAACGCCATTCCTCTCTTCAGGCGGGCTCCTGACTTCAACATCTTTTGAAAATAAATCGCCATTCCTCTCTTCAGGCGGGCTCCTGACTTCAACAACATCTCACTAACTCCATCCCATCCATGTCGCCCTCCTTTGCTTCCTGCACCACTTTCTTCTTCCTGCATCGCTTCTTGGGCCATCCTTTCTTCCGAATTACCTTGTTTTGGAATTGCTTTCCTCCCGGGTTGTGTTATTTTTCTCTTGACTGCGGGGGATGTCTTTGGAACTAATTACTTACCTGCTGGGGGTAATGCTGCTGGGGAAAATCTTCTTTATTTCCTCCTTTTCTACTTCCTTCAGAACCTTTATTCTCTCTCGAGATCGTTGGGGATTGAAGTGTCATCAGCTGGGGATTACCCTGTCGGGGGATCCCCTTTCCTTCTTCCTCTTTCCAAACCTCCTTCGGGGCTCGCGCTTCGCTCCCTTGAAAAACTTGTAGGATATAATGCTGCCGGTGAAATCTCGAAATCAATGTTTCATTTTCCGAGGACTGTTGAGGGTGATACCGGCTTCTTGCCTTTCTGAACGCAAGCTTCCTCGTCTTGTCCTGTCTGTTGGGGGTATAATTTCATCTATCACAGCTTGTTGTTTTCTTTCTTTCAAATCTGCTGGGATAACCGGGTTCAAAGATCATTTCCTCGCGTTATCTAGCTTCTTTCCCTAACCAAGTATTTGGTTTCGAGAAAATTTTCGCAACAGGAGAAAATTTTCCTGCCCCAGTTTGAGAATCTTCTTCGTGGCATGCTTTGCTGCTGACAACCCCTTTTTTCCTGTTTCAAATCAAAGAAAATTGGTTAGTTTTAAAATGTGGTGGCTGGTTGTGGTGCTCCTGCCGGGGATTGTTCTCCTCCTCTTTCCCTGCTCTGTGTTTCATTATCAGAACTTGCTGGGGATGTTATTATTTGATGATACTCATGTTGGGGATGGGTTTTTCCATTTATCCCTTCCCCGTTCTGTGTTTCTCAACTTGCTGGGGGTTATTTTGTTGAAGATGAGATTTCCTTTCTTCCTTTACCACTCTGTGTTGTCCGACCACCTCGGAACTTGCTGAAGATAACACTGCCGGTAGATTTTCATTTCCTCAAAATTGGTGTTTCACTCTTCTTGAAGGTTGTTGAGGATGACACTAGTTCGAAGACCATTTCCCTTAAGACTTTCCTTCTTCCCCAAGTGGGTATTGACTTCCCGAAAATTTTCAAACTGAAAAGAAAATTTTCTGCCCCAGTTTAATAATCTTCTTTGCACCATACTTCTCTGTCGTCAATGGCATTTCCTCGCCTTGCATAATAATTGGAAAGTTGGTGGCAAGTTTTGAAGTCATTTCTCACTTGTTATGACTAGACAGACCTTGATGGGGAATTTTTGATAAAATGAGAAAGATAAAAAGAAACAAAATAGAAGACAAAGGAAAAAGAAAATGACTCTCTAGCAAGAAAACTTATCAAACGCGAATACCAATTCCACTGGTCATGACATGCACATATGGCCTATCCTTCGTCGTTAATTGCCTTTCACGATTTCTGTCTCGTGATTTCCATCTGATTATCACCTTTATTCGACTTGTAGTGCCCGAAGGGTTTTCACTTTCAAGCTTCTCTCATTTTGATTTTCTCTCAGCTTTCGTCGCCTTATGGTGCCTGTGAAGGTTTTCACCGGTAAGACTCTCTCATTTGTATTACTTTTAGCTGGGGATTGGGGTGCTACCGCTAAGACTCTCTCATATTTCTTCTGTTGCGGATCAGAGTCTTTTCTGACGGGAATCAAAGTGTTATGTCCCGATGAAACTTCTCTCATTTGCCTAACTCAGCCTCTTTTGAAAATTGGTCAGAAGGTCTTTCTTTGGACCGTAATGTGGGTTTGGACAGGGCTAGAAAGAAAAGGGTATTAAAAGCTCAAAAATAAAACAAACTGGGTTCAAAATTACAACCTTCGGAATCTTATAAACACGTATTTTTTCTTTTTTTCTTTACTGCTTTGCCCCAGTTTTTTTACTTGGGGATTTTTATTTCTTTATTTACACTATGACCGAGCTGTGAAGCGCCTACGTATCCTCTTTAAGGAATCAGGTCAAACGTAGTTCCCAATTCCTTCTTTTCATTTTTTTTCATCATTTTTCATTTTCTTTTCTTTTCCTTATCTCTTTTTGTTCTCTTTCTTTTCTTTTTCTTTATCCCTTTCTTCTTTTGTCTTTCAAACTTGTGTTTCTAGTCTTTGCAACTAATTCCGAAGGAGGGGTATGAAAGAATTCAAATTAAGGCTCAAAGGGTTGACGATGGATAAAGTGTTTGGATAGCAGAACAAAATGCCTTCGTCATTCCAATCTTCAAAACATGCCAAGCGTAACACAATTAATATTCATCATATCTTTAAAGCACTGTTGGGCAACACTCTCATTATGAACGACCCCATGTCAATTTTGGCCAGCTTGCCTTTGACTGTTTCTTTTTACTTGCCCCGGTTTCAGATGACTCGGGATCCAAATAGTCTCAAGTTGTTTTTGTTTCCTTTATATGACCCGATCATCTTCCAATTGCTTAATGATTAACTTTTAGGATTAAGCCATAATTATGTGTGCGCATGTCGTGTCACTAGATTCGGCATTTGAGCACAAGACAAATCTAAAGGGTAAAAGAACTAAACAAATAAAATGACCGGAAGTAACAAAAGGCCGAAAGCTTCATTAAACTAACGACGAAATGGTTTAATGACAAAACAAGCAAAACAAACTAGAGTACAGCCCTGAAACAAAACTGGGCAAGACCAAAGCAAACTGCTAGGACAAAAAAAAAAAAAAAAAAAAAAAAAAAAAAAAGGGTTTGATCACAAGAAAACCCTGAAAATAACTCGGACAACAAAAATGACGACAAAACGAACCACCAAAGTTCCATCTAGCTGACCAAAAGATGGAGTATCTTCCCAATTACCAAGCACAACATTTTAGCCACTAAGTTCCGCCTCAATATTGCCAAGGCTGCCATCTGCTCCAACATTTTTAGCTCCAGTCAATACACCCCCCAGAGGATTTGTGTGCCCCATGTCATCATCATTGACCACAATCAACCACCCTTTTTGAATCATTCTTTCTATTTCCTTTTTCAAGGTACGACAACTCTCAATATCGTGCCCTCTGACATTGGAATGGTATGCACATCGTGCAGTAGGATCGAAGCTTCTTGCACGTGGATCGGGAGTGTATCCGGGGAGTGGCGTAATCAAGCCGACATGTTTTAACTTTTCAAACAGACTTGCATAGGATTCTCCGATAGGGGTGAGCGCCTTTTCTCGCTTCAGCAACCTTTCCTCCCTAAACGCCTTATTTGGCCTGAAACCTGACCCGGGGGTTTCCGGTATGTTCGTGGGGGTTGGTAAGCCTTTTGTGGAGCTGGGTACCTCGAAGGTGAAGTACGATTTTGGTTGTCCCGGGGAGAGTAGTGGTGTTGGGGACGGGAGTAGCGTTGTGAAAACATAGTTGGGGGACGAGTAATTGAGCTACTCGAGTGGCTGGAAAAATTGTGATAGGCGGGTATATATGGAGAGTGCGGGAGATCATCTGGCATCGGGTTCATGGTACGGGTAAGGACAGAGTCCAGGAAGCTAGGTGGTGGCGGAGGTGGTGCTTTTCCATCCATCCACGCCCGATACATATCAGCCACGTGTTGTCTCAATATCTTGACCTCCTCTACTAACCCGTGGTTCCGTTCAACCAGTTGTTGTCGGGTACCTGTACCAACCCACTCAGTCCTGAGATTATCTGCCATTGTCCTCTGACTTCGTCTTACGGGGAAGAGTTATTTCAGAACCACAACCAACCACCTTTCTGGAAATGGACACAACAAAACAAAGCCAGCATGTCAGCATTAAGGTTTTTTCATTTTTCCTCTTTTTTTTTCTTTTGTAGTTTTTTTTCATTTTTTTTTGGTTATGGAAATGGTCGAATCCTATGTGGATTGCCTACGTATCATGACCCCGCATGAATCAAACCGAGCGTAGTTCTTGCAAATTAATGCAAGAAATAAAGAGATGTTTATTTGATTTTTTTTTCAAAATGTTTTTTGTGAAGGAAAATTATAAAAGCCGACTCCAACTACAAACTTGTGTAGGAGATTTCTATAAGAAAAAGAGTATTATTTTTTTTTTGGTGTCAGTTATGACTATTTCTACAAAATTGGCCACATAATGGCTTATTTGACAAAATGACTATTTTTGCAAAATTTATTTAAGAAAGATAAACTTGAAAATTTTTTTTTTATCTTGTGGCTCATGGGGCATCGTTCGGCATCACCATAAACCAACACAAGACTATTTTTCATAAATTGGCCATGTAATGGCTTATTTAGACAAAGTGGCTCTTTTTGCAAAATTTTATTTAAGAAGATATAAATTCAAAATTTAATCCTGGGGCCTATGGGGCATCATTCAGCACCGACACAGGCCAATACAAGACTGAAGAAGTTCAAGTGCCAAAAGTGGCTATTTATGCAAGGACCGGCCATGTAATGGCTTATTGGATTATTTTTGTAAAGTTGAGTGATGACTCAAAACTTGATTTTTTTGCGGATACAACCTTTCGACATTTCCGCGAGGGAATATTTTCAGGCTGTGTCCAAAATTATTTACAAATGACTCAAAGTGGCTATTCTTGCAAAAAGCCTTCCGGTGTCTTTTTGAGGGACATTCGGCTTATTTTAAGCAAAGATAGCATCACCCGACTTATCTATAACAAAAAATCAAAAATTTGACATTTTTTGGTTATTTTTGCAAAAGGGGTATGAACCCGGACTTGATTTTGCGGCTATGGCCTTGCAACATTTCCACGAGGGAATATTTCAAGGTTGTGCCCGCAAATTATTAAAAATGGTTCAAAGTGGCTATTTTTGCAAAAACAGCCTTCCGGTGTCCTTTCGGAACATTCGGCTATTTTGTAAAACAGCATCACTTCGATTTATTGAAAACTAAAATTCAACATTTTTGATTTTTTTTTGAAAAAGGGTGGTAACCCCAACTTGATTTTTGCGGCTACGACCTTTCAACATTTTCGCGAGGGAATATTTCAAGGTTGTGCCCGCAAATTATTAAAAATGATTCAAAGTGGCTATTTTTGCAAAAACAGCCTTCCGGTGTCCTTTCGGAACATTCGGCTATTTTGTAAAACAGCATCACTTCGATTTATTGAAAACTAAAATTCAACATTTTTGATTTTTTTTGAAAAAGGGTGGTAACCCCAACTTGATTTTTGCGGCTACGACCTTTCAACATTTTCGCGAGGGAATATTTCAAGGTTGTGCCCAAAAATTATTTATAAAGATTCAAAGTGGCTATTTTTGCAAAAACAGCCTTCCGGCGTCCTTTCGGAACATTCGGCTATTTGCAAAAACGGCATCACTTTGATTTTATTGACAAAATTAAACACACATTTTTTTTTGATTTTTTAAAAGGGTGGTTGAACCCGATGAGGGTTGCCTACGTATCTCACCTAGTGGTGAGAATCAAACCTGCGTAGTTCGGTCTTGACGAAACAAACGGCATTATTTATTTATTCACTTTACTAAAGGAAAACAAATAAGCTATTTCTATCTTAAGAGTAAAACACACAAAATTTTTCTTTTTTTTTTTTTTTTTTTTTTTTTTTTTTTTTTAAGCCGGTCAGCATGCAAGTCTATAACGGATAAATGCGCAAGACAAACAGGATGCAGCAGGATAGTCTGTTCATTTCCGGTCACCTGTCCTAGACGGACCCAACCCCTGTGTTGAGTCCCCTAAGCCAAAATGCGACATGATGCAAATAAACGTTTCCTACTAGGGATCCGGCATGAAGCTTTGTTATTCTAGGCTCAAAACCTGGGTTTATCTGTTCTAGACTTGGCTTACCCGAGCGGACAGCTCGAGCCGAGGAGGAGGCAGCAACCCGGGAATACAGAAGCTTCACCGGTTTTGCAACTTATCCAAACCTCGTTCTAAAATGGGAATTAGACACTATACAGAAAAGAAGTCACACGAAGTGCACCCTTCTTCATGATTTAGAAGACTCGGAGAGGAGATTGGTTCCGGCACAATTTATATATACAGTTCACACAATATCAAAGCAGTAAAAGCAACATTTTGCACATTGATGCCAACGTGTAAAAAGTCAGATAATAAAATATGCCAAATACAACAGTTATTCCGAGCTCGAATTCTAAAAATGTCCCCAGCAGAGTCGCCAGAGCTGTCACACCCCTTTTTACGCACCCGCGAGGATGCAAAGAGTTTTTCCAATTAAAGGACAATCGAGATGGGATTCATTTTAATTATTTCAGAGTCGCCACTTGGGAGATTTATGGTGTCCCAAGTCACCGGTTAAATCCCGAATCGAGGAAGAGAATGACTCTGTTTAACAGTCCGCGAACCAGAAATCCGGATAAGGAATTCTGTTAACCCGGGAGAAGGTATTAGGCATTCCCGAATTCCGTGGTTCTAGCACGGTCGCTTAACTGTCATATTCGGCTTATTTATCTGATTTTTACAGTTATATACTTAATGCAAATTAATATCCCTTTACCGCTTTTATTATTATTATTATTTACGAAAGAGAATGTTGCCTAAAAATATGTTTCGAATCACGTCACATGAAATGCACCGGATCCTCGACACATTCTTATTCAACATTTTGGGATTTGGATTTGGGCCGCATGAAATGCACGCCCGTATTTAAGAAGGTAAAATTATTAAAATACGCGCCTAGAGCGATTACTTATTTACATTTTTTGAGAAGGCCAGGAAATTCCTAAGAAACGGCACATCTCGAAATCTAAATATTTTGCATATGCATTTATGAGGGCCCCGCGATTTGTATAATTTTGTTAGGCGAGGCACACCTCTAATTCTAATTTAAAAGCAAACTACATTCCGCTATGTTTATTTAAGAGTTAATTCAAGATTATTTAAAAAATATTGCAAGCCACACTACATGAAATGCACTTGTGGTTCACGACACTCTTTATTTAACCTTGTTCAAATATGGAGTCGGGTCACATGAAATGCACCCCCGATTCCTTTAATCTAATTACGTCGTTTAAAGAATAACGAACCAATTTCCATAATGTGACAACATCGTGCTCAACTATAACCCATTCGAGTAAACATACGAGTAGCTAACTAAGTGAGCAAATTCAAGACTATGGTGAACAATTACATAAACAACGGAAGCATAACTAGTTGGCGAGCATATGAAGGATTAGTCATCTTCATTAGCTAACTTCGACATTGCATGTTCAACAAAATAATATATTTACAAAAATAGTCTGAACCATACGAAACTAAATCAAATACGAAACACTCCAAAATATTAGCGAGAAGAACAATATCGGAAAAGAACATGCACCTTTATTTCTGCATATTTTTTCAACGTACACAACGAGAAAACGAACCTTTTATGACGATCTCGAACCTCGACCTCTCCGGACAGAACTCGAACCAACTACGACCTCGGCGAAACAGCAGGTGGTTTGCTACTGGAGAGCATAACTTGCTGCCGTTTTTTCCTTTTTGCTCCCGTCTCGTTACTGCCTCACCAGTGACCCCTATCTTGTATTATGTATTCTATTTGTTCTCTTCTTTTACTCAACCAGAGAATGTGTCTTCTTTTCTTCTTGTTTCCCGTTCTTTGCTTTCTTTTTGCTTTCTTTTTGCTTTCTTTTTTGCTTTCCTTTTTTGCCTTCTTTTTTTGCTTTTCCTCCTTTGCTTTCTTTCGTTCTCTTTTCAATCTTTTTTCTTTTCAACTTTTTTTTTCGTTTGTTTTTGTCTCTATTTTTTCGTCCAGAGAACCATTCTCTTCTTTTGTTTTCAATTCCTCCCCTTTTCTTTTTCGTTCAGCCCCCCTTTTATCAAGACCCCCCCCTTTTCCTTTTCCGTCCCCCCCCTCCTTGCTTTTTTTTTTTTAATTTTTTTTTCAAGTAGTGTGCATGTGTGCATGTGTGTGCATTATGCATTTTCCCCTCCCCACTTTGTTGTGTCTCCTTTTGTCTTTTTCTTTTTGTTTTTTATTCTTTTTATTTTTTTAATCATTCTCCCATCCCTCCCCCTTAGTGTAGTGTCGGGTTATTACGGGCTATGTCCGAAAATTATAAAACCGGGTAGTTTGAACCCGAATATTATTCTTTGCCCGGAACCGAGAATGGTGTTATTTAATTAATCCCAGGTAATCAAAATAACTATAATACTCGTAATTAAAATAAAACTATTTTTTTTATATTTTTCAAATTTAAAAATGACTACGAAACATTAATAAAACTATATTTTTGTTATTTTTCATTTTAAGGTAAAAATAAAGTAAAAGAGTCAAAATTAGCTAAAATAGCTATATTATGCCTGAACTAAATATTTTATGCTAAAAATATAAAAAATCTCGGGGAGGGTCAAAAATCACGTGTTTACAGCCATGACATCCGGCTAGGCACGGATATCACGGCTCTTTGTTAGTCGTACTCAATTCTTTGAAAACATTTTTCGAAGTTTAGGGATTCGAATCGGACCTGGGGGTGTGGTCCCGATTCATCCGAGGGCAGGTATTTTGCTCGTACCTTGATTCAATGGGCTCTTTTCTTCAATTCCGGTTGCTTACAGTCACATCTCTGCTCCATTTACTTCATCGATAACCGAAGTGTCCGAAGGGCTCGGTTCACCCATATACAAGTTGGGGAAAGTGCCGGTTGACCACTAATAACATATGTATTTACTTTTAAGCCACCATTTAAAATGTCTTTAGTCTTTAGCCACTACTTTAATAAATTTTAATTTCCTGACAAAAATACTCTTCTGCTCATGTCCTTAACTTTTGTACTTAACTTCAGGACTACATGCCCTTAACTTTTGAACTTGCCACTCTAAGTTTAGGACTTCAGGACTACATGTCCTTAATTTTTGAACTTGGAACTCTAAGTTCAGGACTACGATTACATGTCCTTTACTTTTGAACTTGGAACTCTAAGTTCAGGACTTCAAGGCTACATGTCCTTAACTTTTGAACTTGGAACTCAAACTTTAGGACCAAACGTCCTTAACTTTTGAACTTGTAAGTCAAAGTTAAGGACATATTGTCCTTAACATTTGAACTTGTAACTGTAAGTTAAAGACTGGTTGTCCTTAACTTTTGAACGTGTAACTGTAAGTTAAGGATTGCCTGTCCTTAACTTTTGAACTTGGAAATCAAAATTAAGAATTATTGTCCTTAACTTTTGAACCTGTAACGGTAAGCTAAGGATTGCATGTCTTTAACTTTTCAACCTGTAACTATAAGTTAAGGACTGCATGTCCTTAACTTTAGAACCTGTAACTGTAAGTTAATGTAAGTTAAGGATTGCATGTCCTTAACTTTTGAACATAAATACATATATTTTAAATATATAATCCTTTTCTGACAAATTCAATTTTTTCTTCCATTTTGACTAAAAATCTGTCCAATTTAAAAACCATAGCAGGTAAAAGTCAAAAGAGAAGGAGAATTAAAAAGATGATCATGACTTAACACCTAATTCCCTCTCCATATGATCCCAATGCACAATATGTATAGTAGTAGTAGAAATAGACTCAGTAGAAAAAAAATATAATGAATTTCTATTGCTTATGCAGTGTTTTAAGGAGTAGGCCTTGTATTTTTCTTTGACTCAACCTTCCATTCTCCATTAACTTTTTTTTGGCTGTGAACAAGTTTTTTATATATTTAAAAATATTACAACATAGAAGGGATGGAACATACAATTTCAGTGCCCATGGAGTCCAGAAGTAAGTAGCGTAATATAAAAGGTGGGGCAGGAGGGGTGAGATATAAAAAAGGAGTACATCAGTATGCATATGTAGACATAAGTTCTTCCGAGAATGCGCAAGAGCATCTGCGACAGTATTACTACATACCCTGGTGTAGCTTTTTGTGATCATAAAAAAGGAGTCACTTTTCAATGGCAAAGACAAAGCAAAATATCAGGAAGAAGACGATAATGAAAAAGAAAGAAAATGAAGGTTGGGAATGGAAGAAGAATATGCAGAGAGAATAGCCGAGAAAGAGAATTTTAAAATGGAGTATCTATCCAACATGTGATACCACTGTATTTCTGTTTGGGAAGGAAAGGGTAACCACGTCTTTTCATATTAATTTTAATAAACTAGTGACTACCTTTGCTCAGCATTAAAAATACTGGATAAAAAGTAAATACCACTTTAAATAGTGGCTGCCCCATACATTTTTACTATACAAGTTTTTAACTATTAAGCTCGGTCAGGCCCATAACTAAAACTCTAGCAGTTGTAAAAATTATGGGGGTAGCCACTTTTTAAAGTGGTATTTATTTTTTATCTAGCATTTTTAATGCTTAGCAATAGTAGCCACTAGTTTATTAAAATTAATATGAAAAGAATGTGTTACCCTTTCTTCTATATATATCTCTTTCACGTGTTAGGGAGAACTGTGCCGATATCTGTTGAGGTTTCAAATAGATCTCTTACTGTTAACTTTTCGTCACGAGTTTATTAATTATAGAAACAAATTTTATGCTACTGCTAATTAACACAATTGTTTGGGAATTATAAAGTACATTAGAAGATGGAAAAGACTGTTATATGGATCAAAAGGCTATTGTTTCAATATAATACTAATTGTAATCATACATTGTCGAAAAGAAGCTAACCAAGCTAGCTCATAATAAAATAAATCTGAGTTTGGAATTAGAATGATCTCTTGGCGGTACTTATTTATGGAATTACTTTATAGCATCATTCTACCTATGTTGAATATTGTACGTTATTATCTTTATTGAGTGTTTGCATTTAATTTATTTTCTGTTAAAATAAATTAAAAGTTAAGGACAATAGGTCTTGAACTTAGGTTAAGAAGCCCAAAAGTTAAGGACATACGGTCCTTTAACTTACAGTTACAAGTTCAAAAGTTAAGGAGAGTAGGTCCTTAACTTTGATTTCTAAGTTCAAAAGTTAAGGACATACAGCTGTAAACACGTGATTTTTGACCCTCCCCGAGATTTTTTATATTTTTAGCATAAAATATTTAGTTCAGGCATAATATAGCTATTTTAGCTAATTTTGACTCTTTTACTTTATTTTTACCTTAAAATGAAAAATAACAAAAATATAGTTTTATTAATGTTTCGTAGTCATTTTTAAACTTGAAAAAATATAAAAAAATAGTTTTATTTTAATTACGAGTATTATAGTTATTTTGATTACCTGGGATTAATTAAATAACACCATTCTCGGTTCCGGGCAAAGAATAATATTCGGGTTCAAACTACCCGGTTTTATAATTTTCGGACATAGCCCGTAATAACCCGACACTACACTAAGGGGAGGGATGGGAGAATGATTAAAAAATGAAAAGAATAAAAAACAAAAAGAAAAGACAAAAGGAGACACAACAAAGTGGGGGGGGGGAAGGCCACGGTTCATGGGGTTTTGATTTTAAAAACAAAGAAAGAAGAGACACTCTCTTCTTGATAAACAAGGGGCATAACGGCAGCAAGGGGGATTTATAAAAGGAAGCAAAAAACGGGAGCAAAGGAGAAAAATTGAGAAAGAAAACGAAAGAAAAAAAACAAGAAAAAACGAGAAGAAGAGAAAAAGGAGAAGCACCAGAAAGTTAGAGAAATTAGGAACATAAACATACAAACCCAAATATACAAACAATCCGTATAACAAACACACAGAGAGAGAAGGAAGAAAGAAGCATTCCGTGTAGTTTGGCTCTAGGTTGGAGACGGCAGCAAAAGGAAAAAAAAACGAGACAGGAAGAGAGGGCTGTGGGCTTCGTCGTAACCACCCGTCGACCACTCCCCACCAGAAAACAAACCAGCATCACCCTCGTCTTTCTCCTATCGTCGACCACCAGCTGTTGTCACGTCCAAACAGCCCCCTACGCAACCCCAGTCCACGACCATACTGCTTGAAACCAGCCACTCTCAGGTCGCGGACAGTTTTGGTCCGAGTTTTCTTGTTTCTGTTGAGTTCGTTGTCATTCGTCGAGGTCCGGTACGTCGTTGGTTAGTCGCTGTCCTTGGTTCCAGTTTGGTTCGAGTTCCGTCCGGAGAGGTCGAGGTTTGAGATCGTCATAAAAGGTTCGTTTTCTCGTTGTGTACGTTGAAAAATATGCAGAAATAAAGGTGTTGTTCTTTTCCGCTATTGTTCTTCTCGCTAATATTTTGGATCGTTTCGTATTTGATTTACTTTCGTATGGTTCAGACTATTTTTGTAAATATATGATTTTGTTGAACATGCAATGTCGAAGTTAGCTAATGAAAATGACTAATCCTTCATATGCTCGCCAACTAGTTATGCTTCCATTGTTTATGTAATTGTTCACCATAGTCTTGAATTTGCTCACTTAGTTAGCTACTCGTATGTTTACTCGAATTGGTTATAGTTGAGCACGATGTTGTCACATTATGGAAATTGGTTCATTATTCTTTAACTGAACGACGTAATTAGATTAAAGGAATCGGGGTGCATTTCATGTGACCCGACTCCAATTTTGAACAAGGTTAAATAAAGCGTGTCGTGAACCACAAGTGCATTTCATGTAGTGTGGCTTGCAACATGTTTTAAATAATCTTGAATTAACTCTTAAATAAATATAGCGGAATGTAGTTTGCTTTTAAATTAGAACTAGAGTTATGCCTCGCCTAACAAAATTGTACAAATCGCGGGGCCCTCATAAATGTATATGTAAAATATTTAGATTTCGAGATGTGCCGTTTCTTAGCGAATTTCCGGCCTTCTCAAAAATGTAAATAAGTAATCGCTCTAGGCGCGTATTTTAATAATTTTACCTTCTTAAATACGGGCGTGCATTTCATGCGGCCCAAATCCAAATCCCAAAATGTTGAATAAGAATGTGTCGAGGATCCGGGTGCATTTCATGTGACGTGATTCGAAACATATTTTTAGGCAACATTCTCTTTCGTAAATCATAATAATAATAAAAGCGGTAAAGGGATACTAATTTGCACTAAGTACATAACTGCAAAGAATTAGATAAATAAGCCGAATATGACAGTTAAGCGACCGTGCTAGAACCACGGAATTCGGGAATGCCTAATACCTTCTCCCGGGTTAATAGAATTCCTTATCCGGATTTCTGGTTCGCGGACTGTTAAACAGAGTCATTCTCTTCCTCGATTCGGGATTTAACCGGTGACTTGGGACACCATAAATCTCCCAAGTGGCGACTCTGAAATAATTAAATAAATCCCGTCTCGATTGTCCTTTAATTGGAAAAACTCTTTGCACCCTCGCGGGTAAGCGTAAAAAAGAGGTGTGACAGCTCTGGCGACTCTGCGAAAATTTTCTGGAAAGCAAGACTCAGAGGATAAGTGTAGAAAGCAACACAAGATGGGGTGATCTTTGAGCCGGGTATCATCTCCAGCAGTTATTGGAAAAAGAAAAATGGCTTCGAGATTCCCCCAGCAGTATTACATCCTATAATTTGATCAAGGAAACAAAAGCGTGAGTCCCGGAAGAGGTAGGGGAAGAAGGAAGAGAATGAGGGGTGAAGGAAACAAAGAATACTTCCTCAGCAGCATCACCCCCAGCAGGCGGGTAAACAGTTCCAAAAATATCCCCAGCAGCCAGAAGAAAAGTAATACGACCGGGGAAAGCAATTCCAAGACAGGATAACTCAGAAGTGAAGGTGGTCCGAGAGGTAACGCAGGAACAAGGATAGGGTACAAGAGGCAAAGGAAGATAATCAAGATAGGAGGAAAATCAGTGAGTAGTAGTTGAAGTCAGGAAGCCCGCCTGGAGAATGGAGTGACGATTTAATTTTGAAATAGTTGAGGTCAGGGAGCCCGCCTGAAGAATGGAGTGGCGATTTAATTTTGAAGCAGTAGTTGAAGTCAGGGAGCCCGCCTGGAGAATGGAGTGGCGATTTAATTTTGAAGTCGTAGTTGAAGTCAGGAAGCCCGCCTGGAGAATGGAGTGGCGATTTAATTTTGAAGTAGTAGTTGAAGTCAGGGAGCCCGCCTGAAGAATGGAGTGGCGATTTAATTTTGAAGCAGTAGTTGAAGTCAGGGAGCCCGCCTGAAGAATGGAGTGGCGATTTAATTTTGAAGTTGTAATTGAAGTCAGGGAGCCCGCCTGGAGAATGGAGTGGCGATTTAATTTTGAAGTAGTAGTTGAAGTCAGGAAGCCCGCCTGAAGAATGGAGTGGCGATTTAATTTTGAAGTAGTAGTTGAAGTCAGGGAGCCCGCCTGAAGAATGGAGTGGCGATTTAATTTTGAAGTAGTAGTTGAAGTCGGGAAGCCCGCCTGGAGAATGGAGTGGCGATTTAATTTTGAAGTAGTAGTTGAAGTCGGGAAGCCCGCCTGGAGAATGGAGTGGCGATTTAATTTTGAAGCAGTAATTGAAGTCAGGGAGCCCGCCTGGAGAATGGAGTGGCGATTTAATTTTGAAGTAGTAGTTGAAGTCGGGGAGCCCGCCTGAAGAATGGAGTGGCGATTTAATTTCGAAGTAGTAGTTGAAGTCAGGGAGCCCGCCTGGAGAATGGAGTGGCGATCTGTTTAATTTGGTAGAGGAAAGCAGTAGAATGTAACGGAAATCTCCGGCATGAATCCAAGTTCATAAGAAGAGAAGAAGCATCAGAAGGAACGCCAAGTCAGACAGGATGGCAAGGAGCGCGACAAGATCAAGTTAAAAAGGATAGATAAGAACTTGTAGTACTGTAGCTTAGTCTAGCTTCTTGCTTTTGTTGCTTAGCGCGGTGTAACAAGGAAATCAGCTAAGCAGTGGTAACAGCAATAACAGCGGCAACAGCAATAACAGCGAGATCGCAACAGTCATGGTAGTCCCAGCTACCAGAACTTCCCGAACTACATTGACCTGATTCCCTTTTAGCCAGGGATATGTAGGAGACCTTTGAAGCAAGGTTCGGTCAAAATTTCTCCAAAATGCTTCATACGGAGTACTCGAATGGGCAAAATCGCTTATATCCGCTCACTTATCTTTGCACGAAAACTCTGCGTGTTTACGCGCAAAGAGGGGCAGTTGTGAGCACGTGATTTTTGCCTTACTTGAGAAGTACTCCCAGAAAATTCAAAAAAAATAAAAATAGTTTCGTGTTGGGCATGATTTTTGTGATTTTGTGTTATTTTATCTTTTTGTGTGCACGTTTATTTATTTAAATTAAAAATACAAAAAAAATATATGCTAGGTTTTGCATTTTTTTTAGTGTTTGATATCGAAGTCATGTGATTTACATTTTGGGTAGTATGTAATTATGTACGTTAATGGTAGTAAAAAATAGCGGTGTTATAGGTTAGTATATATACATATGTGTGTATATATATATATATATGTATATATATACATATATATATATATATATATACACATACACATATAATACATCATGAAGATCCGATCTGGGCCAAATCCAGTCTAAAAGCCAGGCCCAAACGGATTTCTTCTAATCCAGCCCAAAATACCCGTCCGGCTTCAGCCTGTGTAACACTTGATCCGGACCGTTGGATTTTATTATCCAACGGCCCAGATTAATCCTTTAATTCCAACATACGCTCAGCCTATGACTTAACCAAACGACGTCGTTTGGTTTAAGTGAGGGGATCCTGATCGTTGATCGTAAATGATCCAACGATCAGGATTCAATCTCATATCTCGTATATAAGGCTCATTCCATACCCCGCCCCCCAAGCCAGACCCCCCCCTCTCCCTTCATCTCCCTCAGGAGCTCTCAAACACCCAGCGTAACGCCGCCGTGCCCCGCCTGCCGGAAATCGCCTCACGGCGGTTCCGGTAGGCCAATCAAACCCAAACCAACGCCAAAATCTTCCCCTCACCTCCCCCATTACGAACCCAGCCTCCGCTAACCTCGAATCATGCCGGAGCTCCTCGAATCTTCATTTGAAGATTCGAGTCAAGCTCGAACCAATGCCAAATCACCCCAAACTCACCCCAAACCCTCACATGGCCTCCCTCGTACCCCCGCCGGCTTTCGTTTGCCTCGAATCTAACCAGAAATGCAAAAGCCCCAAATCCGAGTCCAAGAACCCTAGCTTTTGAAGAAACCCAATTCGAGCCGGGTTAGCCATAATTGAAGTCCAAGGGACTTTAGTCTAGGTGTTCTCAATCGAGAACATCTTGATTAAAGCCCGTTTGGCTTCAATAATTCCAAGTCTTAGTTCGAAGCTTGGGTCGGCAGATTTCTTACGAGGTATTCATTCCTTCTTTGGTCGATTTAATTCGATTGTGTGAATATGTGTGTTTGTTTTATTCATTGTTTCAGTTCTCATGCTTTTAATTTCTCATATCCGTTGGTCTGTTCTCCTCATTTGAGGCCTTTTATTTGGCCAATTCCCTCTGTTTTCAGTAGTTAAAATGAATCATAGGTTCAATGTGATTAAAGTCGTCAAGGAATTAGTTCGTAGTATTGATCCCTGAATCTGCCTGTATGCAATTCATTAGTGTAGGGGCTGGTTACTGTTTGATTCAGATTAAAGGGAATTAGTTGGTTGTAGTTAACAGGTTAATTTTTAAATCACACACCCATACAAGGGCTAGTGGAACCTGCACAGCAGGGCATCCCACTGAGGTTCCTGCCACCAGCATTGTTTAATGCTTGAGTCCATACTTTGGACAGTAGATAGTGGGGTTCAGGGAATAGGGATGGGCAGAGGGGAGTTCCTGAATCTTCTGGCTTTTAGGAGTCCTTTTTTTAACTATAAGTATAAGGGGCTAACAGCATAGACAGGGGAATACCTGAGAGTAACTAGAGCACCTGAAGAAAAATAGATACAAGGATACATATAGAAGCAGAGAGAAAAGAACAGTAAACCTGGAGAGAAAATAGGCAACAGGGATTCATTTCGATACACATATAAAAAGATACAGAGAAAGGCTACTGTTTTATTGGTTCTGGGGTCACTGTTTTGTGAGTTTTGATTCAGTGGCCGAGCTATTAGGCTTTCGTGTGTTGTGGTTGTGTTTTGCTGTTGGTGGCAGTGTTCATTTGGTACTGTTGGTCAGTAGTGTTGCTGTTCTTGGTTGGTCATTTGGTGTTGCTGGCCCAGTTTGTGGCTCCTGGTCGTTTGTTGCTGTTGTTAGGCATTTGTTGTTGTTGTTGTGTCTTTGTTGTTGCTGGTACATCTCAGTTGGGTAGCTCTTGAGTTGCTTTTGGTCTATTTTGTTACCACTGGTTGTTTTTGGTCTATCTTGCTGCCACTGGTTATTGTTGCTGCCCTTGGTTATTGGTCTACTGTTTTAGTTGGTCTAGTGTTGTTACTGTGGTGGTCATTTGTTGCTGGTCCAGTGTTTGGGGCTATTTGGTCGATTATCATTGTTGCTGTAGGCTGAATCATTGGATATTACTTGCTGCTGTTGTTGCTCCTGTTACTGTTCTTGTTGCTGTTGCTGCATTGCCATTGCTCACTCTTCCTTGTTCTTCCGCATTCCAGGTACACGCCTCTGTTATTGTAGTTCCTTGGTTCGAAAAGAATGAAGTTTGAAGCTTATGCATAAAGTCTATTGAAACATGTAGTCGTTTAAAGTTCTTATGTTTAATTACATTCTGTTATTCTTCAATTAAGCTTGTATTGCTAGTCTTGGTTATGGAAAAGTGTAGCTAGGCCAAAGATACACTGTCGTTAGATAAGCACGTAAACCTGAATTAGTCTGTTGTATCTCTATTCAATCTTCTCTGCTCGTGTGTGTAATCTCCAAATCTGTTAACATTAGACCTTATGCTAAAAGAAAGATTAGCTAGGGAATTGTTACTCAACGGAATGACGTAATTAGATTAAAAGAGTCGGGGGCGCATTTCATGTGACCCGACCCCAATTTTGGGCAAGAGTAAACAAAGCATGTCAGGAACCACAGGCGCATTTCATGTGGTGTGGTTCGTAGCAAGTTTTAAATAATTTAGAATCAACTCTTAGGTAAAATACAGTGGGATGTAGTTCGCTTTAGGTTTGAATCAAAGGTGCGCTTCACCCAATAGTTACACTAATCACACAGCCTTCATAAATGTACATATAAAATACTTAGATTTTGAGATGCGTCGTTCCTTAACGAATATCACGCCCTTCTCAACAGTGTAAATAAGTAGTCGATCCGGGCGCATATTTTAGTTCTATCTTCTTAAATACGGGTGTGCATTTCATGCGACCCGAATCCAAACCCCGAAATGTTGAATAAGAATGTGTCGAGGATCCGGGTGCATTTCATGTGACGTGATTCGAAAGCATATTTTTAAGCAACTTTCTCTTTCGTAAATCATAACCAATAATAAAAGCGGTAAAGGGATATTAACTTGCACTAAGTACATAATTGTAAAAAGCAGATAGATAAGCCAAACACGACGGTTGAGCGACCGTGCTAGAACCACGGAATTCGGGAATGCCTAATACCTTCTCCCGGGTTAATAGAATTCCTTATCCGGATTTCTGGTTCGCGGACTGTTAAATAGAGTCATTCTTTTCCTCGATTCGGGATTTAACCGGTGACTTGGGACACCATAAATCTCCCAAGTGGCGACTCTGAAATAATTAAAATAATCCCGTCTCGATTGTCCTTTAATTGGAAAAACTCTTTGCATCCTTGCGGGTGCGTAAAAAAGAGGTGTGACAGCTCTGGCGACTCTGCTGGGGATGATAAACCCAGAACCACTGGTTCAGGGTTTAAGAATTCGAGCTTGGAATAGTTGTTGTATTTGGCTTATTTATTATCTGATTTTATGTTTATATTAATGTGCTAAATATTGTTTTACTGCTTTGATATTTTTGAACTGTACATATAAATTGTGCCGAAACCAATCTCCTCTCCGAGTCTTCTAAATCATGAAGAAGGGTGCACTTCGTGTGACTTCTTTTCTGTGTAGTGTCTAATTCCCACTTTAGAACGGGGTTTGGATAAGTTGCAAAACCGGTGAAGCTTCTGTATTCCCGGGTTGCTGCCTCCTCCTCGGCTCGAGTTGTCCGCTCGGGTAAGCCAGGTCTAGAACAATAAACCCAGGTTTTTAAACCTAGAATAACAAAGCTTCATGCCGGATCCCTAGTAGGAACGTTTATTTGCATCATGTTGCATTTGACTTAGGGGACTCAACACAGGGGTTGGGTCCGTCTAGGACAGGTGACCTGAAATGAAAAGACCATCCTGTTGCATCCTGTTTGTTTTATGTATATATTTGCTTCAGACTTGCAGGCTAACCGTTTTTTTTTATATTGAGAAAAATGAAAAAAAAATAGTCTCAAAATAGTTTGTTTTTTTACTTACTTAAAAAGAAAAAAACGTTAGTTGTAAAATAAAAAATATGTGATTTCAAAATAGTTTGTTTTTTTTTACTAAAAAAAAAAGAGAAAAAAAATTTGTTTTAAACTTTAAAAAAAAAATGTGAAAAAAATATAATAAATAGTTTGTTTCCTTTAAAGATGTAGTTTGTTTGACCGAACTACGCAGGTTTGATTCTCACCACTAGGTGAGATACGTAGGCAACCCTCATCGGGTTCAACCACCCCTTTAAAAAATCAAAAAAAATGTGTGTGTTTAATTTTGTCAATAAATCGAAGTGACGCTGTTTTTGAAAATAGCCGAATGCTCCGAAAGGACACCGGAAGGTTGTTTTTGCAAAAATAGCCACTTTGAATTATTTTAATAATTTGCGGGCACAACCTTGAAATATTCCTTGTGGAAATGTTGCAAGGCCATAGCCGCAAAATCAAGTCCGGGTTCACACCCCTTTTGCAAAAATAACCAAAAAATGTCAAATTTTTGATTTTGTTATAAATAAGTCGGGTGACGCTATTCTTGCTTAAAAGTAGCGAATGTCCCTCAAAAGGACGCCGGAAGGCCGTTTTTGCAAGAATAGCCACTTTGAGTCGTTTGGAAATAATTTTGGACACATCCTGGAAATATTCCCTCGCGGAAATGTCGAAAGGCTGTATCCGCAAAAATCAAGTTTTGAGTCATCACTCAACTTTACAAAAATAACCACTTTATCAAATAAGCCATTACATGGCCGGAATTTTGCTGAAATAGCCACATTTTTGCATTTTAACTTCCTCAGTCTTGTGTTGGCCTGTGTCGGTGCTGAACGATGCCCCATAGGCCCCAGGATAAAATTTTGATTTTTGGCATCTTCTTAGATAAAATTTTGCAAAAAGAGCCACTTTGTCTAAATAAGCCATTATATGGCCAATTTATGAAAAATAGTCTTGTGTTGGTTTATGGTGATGCCGAACGATGCCCCATGAGCCACAAGATAAAAAAAAATAAATATTTTTTTTCAAGTTTATCTTTCTTAAATCAATTTTGCAAAAATAGTCATTTTGTCAAATAAGCCATTATGTGGCCAATTTTGTAGAAATAGTCATAATTGACACAAAAAAATATATTCTTTTTCTTGTAGAAATCTCCTACACAAGTTTGTAGTTGGAGTCGGCTTCTATAATTTTCCTTCAAAGAAAAAAAAAGAAATCAAAAAAAAAAAAAAAAAAAATCAAATAAACATCTCTTTATTTCTTGCATTAATTTGCAAGAACTACGCTCGGTATGATTCATGCGGGGTCATGATACGTAGGCAATCCACATAGGATTCGACCATTTCCATAACAAAAAAAAAAAAAAAAAAAAAAAAAAAAAGAATGATCAATAAGCGGGATACCTTAATGTTGACATGCTGGCTTTGTTTTGTTGTGTCCATTTCCAGAAAGGTGGTTGGTTGTGGTTCTGAAATAACTCTTCCCCGTAAGACGAAGTGAGAGGACAATGGCAGATAATCTCAAGATTGAGTGGGTTGGTACAGGTACCCGACAACAGCTGGTTGAACGGAACCACGGGTTAGTAGAGGAGGTCAAGATATTGAGACAACACGTGGCTGATATGTATCGGGCGTGGATGGATGGAAAAGCACCACCTCCGCCACCACCTAGCTTCCTAGACTCTGTCCTTACCCGTACCATGAACCCGATGCCAGATGATCTCCCGCACTCTCCATATATACCCGCCTATCACAACTTCTCCAGCCATTCGAGTAACTCAATTACTCGTCCCCCAACTATGTTTTCACAACGCTACTCCCGTCCCCAACACCACTACTCTCCCCGGGACAACCAAAATCGTACTTCACCTTCCAGGTACCCAGCTCCACAAAAAGCCTACCAACCCCCACGAACATACCGGAAACCCCCCGGGTCAGGTTTCAGGCCAAATAAGGCGTTTAGGGAGGAAAGGTTGCTGAAGCGAGAAAAGGCGCTCACCCCTATCGGAGAGTCCTATGCAAGTCTGTTTGAAAAGTTAAAACATGTCGGCCTGATTACGCCGCTCCCCGAATACACTCCCGATCCACGTGCAGAGAAGCTTCGATCCTACTGCACGATGTGCATACCATTCCAATGTCAGAGGGCACGATATTGAGAGTTGCCGTACCTTGAAAAAGGAAATAGAAAGAATGATTCAAAAAGGGTGGTTGATTGTGGTCGATGATGATGACATGGGGCACACAAATCCCCTGGGGGTGTACCGACTGGAGCTAAAAATGTTGAAGCAGTTGGCAGCCTTGGCAATATTGATGCAGAACTTAGTGGCTAAAATGTTGTGCTTGGAAATTGGGAAGATACTCCATCTTTCGGTCAGCTAGATGGAGCTTTGGTGGTTCGTTTTTGTGGTCATTTTTGTTGTCCGAGTTATTTTCAGGGTTTTCTTGTGGTCAAACCCTTTTGTCCTAGCAGTTGGCTTTGGTCTTGCCCAGTTTTGTTTCAGGGCTGTACTCTAGTTTGTTTTGCTTGTTTTGTCATTGAACCATTTCGTCATTAATTTAATGAAGCTTTCGGCCTTTTGTTACTTCCGGTCATTTTATTTGTTTAGTTCTTTTACCCTTTAGATTTGTCTTGTGCTCAAACGCCGAATCTAGTGACATGACATGCGCACACATAATTATGGCTTAATTCTAAAAGTTAATCATTAAGCAATTGGAAGATGATCGGGTCATCTAAAGGAAACAAAAACAACTTGAGACTATTTGGATCCCGAGTCATCTGAAACCGGGGCAAGTAAAAGAAACAGTCAAAGGCAAGCTGGCCAAAATTGACATGGGGTCGTTCATGATGAGAGTATTGCCCAAGAGTGCTTTAAAGATATGATGAATATTAATTGTGTTGTTTACGCTTGGCATGTTTTGAAGATTGGAATGACGAAGGCATTTTGTTCTGCTATCCAAACACTTTATCCATCGTCAACCCTTTGAGCTTTATTTTAAATTCTTTCATACCCCTCCTTCGGAATTAGTTGCAAAGACTAGAAACACAAGTTTGAAAGGTAAAAGAAGAAAGGGATAAAGTAAAGAAAAGAAAACAACAAAAAGAGATAAAGAAAAGAAAAGTAAAAAAAAAAAAAAAAAAAAAAAAACTTGAAAAGAGGAACTGGGAACTACGTTTGACCTGATTCCTTAAAGAGGATACGTAGGCGCTTCACAGCTCGGTCATGGTGTAAATAAAAAATAAAAAAATCCCCAAGCAAAAATCTGGGAAAAAAAAAAAAAAAAAAAAAAAAAAATTGTGTTTATTATAAATAAATATAGGTCCGAAGGTTGTAATTTTGAACCCATTTTGTTTTATTTCGAGCCCTTAATACCGTTTTTTCTAGCCTTATCCAAATCCACATTACGGTCCAAAGAAAGACCCTTTGACCAATCTTCAAAAGAGGCCAAGTCAGGCAAATGAGAGAAGTCTTATCAGAACATAACACCCCGATTCCCATCAGAAAAGACTCTGATCTACAACAGAAGAAATATGAGAGAATCTTAGCAGTAACACCACCAATCCCCAGCGGAAAAGTAACACAAATGAGAGAGTCTTAGCGGTGAAAACCTTCACCAGGCACCATAAGACGACGAAAGCTGAGAGAAAATCAAAATGAGAGAGGCTTGAAAGTGAAAACCCTTCGGGCACTACAGGTCGAATAAAGGTGATAATCGGATGGAAATCACGAGACCGAAATCGTGAAAGACGAAGGATAGACCATATGTGCATGTCATGACCAGTGGAGTTGGTATTCGCGTTTGATAAGTTTTGTAGATATTTCTTGCTAGAGAGTCATTTTCTTTTCCTTTGTCTTCTATTTTGTTTCTTTTTATCTTTCTCATTTTTATCAAAAATTCCCCATCAAGGTCTGTCTAGTCAGAACAAGTGAGAAATGACTTCAAAACTTGCCACCAACTTTCCAATTATTATGCAAAGCAAGGAAATGCCATTGACGGCAGAGAAGTAGGGTGCGAAGAAGATTATTAAACTGGGGCAGAAAATTTTCTTTTCAGTTTGAAAATTTTCTGGAAGTCAATACCCACTTGGGGAAGAAGGAAAGTCTTAAGGGAAATGGTCTTCGAACTAGTGTCATCCTCAACAACCTTCGAGAAGAGTGAAACACCAATTTTGAGGAAATGAAAATCTACCGGCAGTGTTATCTTCAACAAGTTCCGAGGTGGTCGGACAACACAGAGTGGTAAAGGAAGAAAGGAAATCTCATGTTCACGAATAAAGAGTCGTCAAGGAAGGCGGGGAAGCAAGAAAGGAGAAAACTATCCCCAGCATGAATATCATCAAATGATAACATCCCCGGCAGGGTCTGACAATGAAACGCAGAGCAGGGAAAGAAGAGGAGAACCATCCCCAACAGGAGCACCACAACCAGCCACCACATTTTAAAACTAACCAATTTTTCTTTGATTTGAAACAGGAAAAAGAGGGGTTGTTGGCAGAAAAGCATGCCACGAAGAAGATTCTCAAACTGGGGCAGAAAATTTTCTCCTGTTGCGAAAATTTTCTCGAAACCAAATACTTGGTTAGGGAAAGAAGCTAGATAACGCGAGGAAATGATCTTTGAACCCGGTTATCCCAGCAGATTTGAAAGAAAGAAAACAACAAGCTGTGATAGATGAAATTATACCCCCAACAGATAGGACAAGACGAGGAAGCTTGCGTTCAGAATGGCAAGAAGCCGGTATCACCCTCAGCAGTCCTCGGAAAATGAAACACTGATTTCGAGATTTCACCGGCAGCATTATATCCTACAAGTTTTTCAAGGGAGCGAAGCGCGAGCCCCGAAGGAGGTTTGGAAAGAGGAAGAAGGAAAGGGGATCCCCCGACAGGGTAATCCCCAGCTGATGACACTTCAATCCCCAGCGATCTCGAGAGAGAATAAAGGTTCTGAAGGAAGTAGAAAAGGAGGAAATAAAGAAGATTTTCCCCAGCAGCATTACCCCAGCAGGTAAGTAATTAGTTCCAAAGACATCCCCACCAGTCAAGAGAAAAATAACACAACCCGGGAGGAAAGCAATTCCAAAACAAGGTAATTCGGAAGAAAGGATGGCCCAAGAAGCGATGCAGGAAGAAGAAAGTGGTGCAGGAAGCAAAGGAAGGCGACATGGATGGGATGGAGTTAGTAAGATGTTGTTGAAGTCAAGAGCCCGCCTGAAGAGAGGAATGGCGATTTATTTTCAAAAGATGTTGTTGAAGTCAGGAGCCCGCCTGAAGAGAGGAATGGAGATTTATTTTCAAAAGATGTTGTTGAAGTCAGGAGCCCGCCTGAAGAGAGGAAAGGCGATTTATTCTCAAAAGATGTTGTTGAAGTCAGGAGCCCGCCTGAAGAGAGGAATGGCGATTTATTTTCAAAAGATGTTGTTGAAGTCAGGAGCCCGCCTGAAGAGAGGAATGGCGTTTATTTTCAAAAGATGTTGTTGAAGTCGGGAGCCCGCCCGAAGAGAGGAATGGCGATTTATTTTCAAAAGTTGATGATTGAAGTCAGGAGCCCGCCTGAAGAGAGGAATGGCGTTTATTTTCAAAAGATGTTGTTAAAGTCAGGAGCCCGCCTGAAGGGAGGAATGACGATTTATTTTCAAAAAGATGTTGTTGAAGTCAGGAGCCCGCCTGAAGAGAGGAATGGCGAGTTATTTTCAAAAAGTGTTGTTGAAGTCGGGAGCCCGCCTGAAGAGAGGAATGGCATTTTATTTTTAAAAGATAATAGTTGAAGTCAGGGAGCCCGCCTGAAGAATGGAGTGGCGATTTATTTTGAAGTTGTAGTTGAAGTCAGGGAGCCCGCCTAAAGAATGGAGTGACGATTTATTTTGAAGCGGTTGAGCGTAACAGAAATCCCCGGCATAAATCCAAGTTCATAAGGAGAGGGAAGGCAACATGGATCAGAAAGATAGATTCAGACTTCGACGGAAAACGAGTCGAAGATCGCAAGGAGGAGGGCAACAAGGATCAGAAAAGATATATTCAGACTTCGAAGGATAATAGTTCGAAGATCACAAGTAAGAGAATTCACTTCGGAGTGCAATGCAAGTTAGCAACAAAAGAAACTTGCGACCAGGATGCGAGTCAACAGTCCGAGATAATCAACAGAAGTTAGTCACAATGAAAAGGCAAATAGTTAATCCAAGTGCAAAAGTTGAGGAAAGATGTGGTGTGCTCAAGACATGGCCGAGGTCACGAGCATTGCATACCTGGTCTTGACCCGAAGAGCAACACCTGCAACTAGCAAGTATCAAGGTTCAAATTTAGAGTCCGCATGAAGCACCAACCAATACTCAAGATCAAGCTTCGGAAGACTTATAGATAGGAATCTTGTAACTAGTAGTTGATAGGCTTAGTTAGTCTTTCTCATGTTTTGATTTTTGATGTAATAGCAGGACCACGGAACGGAACCTCGGCGAAACGGCACCTCGACCGGCTCTCCACCTCGGTATACCCCTTCCTCACTCACTTCTGAACTACACGTGGCCTGATTCCTTTATAGCCAAGGATATGTAGGCAGCTCAGATACAAGGGCTCGGTCACATCCCTTTCCTTTTAGTTTAGTCCCTCCGAATAAGGGTCGGGTCAAAAAACACTTGTCTAGTCGTTCTTTGTCTGAAAACTCTTTGTGTTTTCAGTCAAAGAGGGGCAGCTGTAAACACGTGATTTTTGACCCTCCCCGAGATTTTCTATATTTCTAGCGTAAAATATTTAGTTCAGGCATAATATAGCTATTTTAGCTAATTTTGACTCTTTTACTTTATTTTTACCTTAAAATGAAAAATAACAAAAATATAGTTTTATTAATGTTTCGTAGTCATTTTTAAACTTGAAAAAATATTAAAAAATAGTTTTATTTTAATTACGAGTATTATAGTTATTTTGATTACCTGGGATTAATTAAATAACACCATTCTCGGTTCCGGGCAAAGAATAATATTCGGGTTCAAACTACCCGGTTTTATAATTTTCGGACATAGCCCGTAATAACCCGACACTACACTAAGGGGAGGGATGGGAGAATGATTAAAAAATGAAAAGAATAAAAAACAAAAAGAAAAGACAAAAGGAGACACAACAAAGTGGGGGGGGGGGAAGGCCACGGTTCATGGGGTTTTGATTTTAAAAACAAAGAAAGAAGAGACACTCTCTTCTTGATAAACAAGGGGCATAACGGCAGCAAGGGGGATTTATAAAAGGAAGCAAAAAACGGGAGCAAAGGAGAAAAATTGAGAAAGAAAACGAAAGAAAAAAAACAAGAAAAAACGAGAAGAAGAGAAAAAGGAGAAGCACCAGAAAGTTAGAGAAATTAGGAACATAAACATACAAACCCAAATATACAAACAATCCGTATAACAAACACACAGAGAAAGAAGGAAGAAAGAAGCATTCCGTGTAGTTTGGCTCTAGGTTGGAGACGGCAGCAAAAGGAAAAAAAACGAGACAGGAAGAGAGGGCTGTGGGCTTCGTCGTAACCACCCGTCGACCACTCCCCACCAGAAAACAAACCAGCATCACCCTCGTCTTTCTCCTATCGTCGACCACCAGCTGTTGTCACGTCCAAACAGCCCCCTACGCAACCCCAGTCCACGACCATACTGCTTGAAACCAGCCACTCTCAGGTCGCGGACAGTTTTGGTCCGAGTTTTCTTGTTTCTGTTGAGTTCGTTGTCATTCGTCGAGGTCCGGTACGTCGTTGGTTAGTCGCTGTCCTTGGTTCCAGTTTGGTTCGAGTTCTGTCCGGAGAGGTCGAGGTTTGAGATCGTCATAAAAGGTTCGTTTTCTCGTTGTGTACGTTGAAAAATATGCAGAAATAAAGGTGTTGTTCTTTTCCGCTATTGTTCTTCTCGCTAATATTTTGGATCGTTTCGTATTTGATTTACTTTCGTATGGTTCAGACTATTTTTGTAAATATATGATTTTGTTGAACATGCAATGTCGAAGTTAGCTAATGAAAATGACTAATCCTTCATATGCTCGCCAACTAGTTATGCTTCCATTGTTTATGTAATTGTTCACCATAGTCTTGAATTTGCTCACTTAGTTAGCTACTCGTATGTTTACTCGAATTGGTTATAGTTGAGCACGATGTTGTCACATTATGGAAATTGGTTCATTATTCTTTAACCGAACGACGTAATTAGATTAAAGGAATCGGGGGTGCATTTCATGTGACCCGACTCCAATTTTGAACAAGGTTAAATAAAGCGTGCCGTGAACCACAAGTGCATTTCATGTAGTGTGGCTTGCAACATGTTTTAAATAATCTTGAATTAACTCTTAAATAAATATAGCGGAATGTAGTTTGCTTTTAAATTAGAACTAGAGTTATGCCTCGCCTAACAAAATTGTACAAATCGCGGGGCCCTCATAAATGTATATGTAAAATATTTAGATTTCGAGATGTGCCGTTTCTTAGCGAATTTCCCGGCCTTCTCAAAAATGTAAATAAGTAATCGCTCTAGGCGCGTATTTTAATAATTTTACCTTCTTAAATACGGGCGTGCATTTCATGCGGCCCAAATCCAAATCCCAAAATGTTGAATAAGAATGTGTCGAGGATCCGGGTGCATTTCATGTGACGTGATTCGAAACATATTTTTAGGCAACATTCTCTTTCGTAAATCATAATAATAATAAAAGCGGTAAAGGGATACTAATTTGCACTAAGTACATAACTGCAAAGAATTAGATAAATAAGCCGAATATGACAGTTGAGCGACCGTGCTAGAACCACGGAATTCGGGAATGCCTAATACCTTCTCCGGGTTAATAGAATTCCTTATCCGGATTTCTGGTTCGCGGACTGTTAAATAGAGTCATTCTTTTCCTCGATTCGGGATTTAACCGGTGACTTGGGACACCATAAATCTCCCAAGTGGCGACTCTGAAATAATTAAATAAATCCCGTCTCGATTGTCCTTTAATTGGAAAAACTCTTTGCACCCTCGCGGGTAAGCGTAAAAAAGAGGTGTGACAACAGCAGTTACACGTTCAAACTTAAGGACAACAGTTCATTAACTTTGATTTCAAGTTCAAAAGTTAAGAACAAACAATCCTTAATGTGAGCACGTGATTTTTGCCTTACTCGAGAAGTACTCCCAGAAAATTCAAAAATAAAAATAGTTTCGTGTTGGGCATGATTTGTGTGATTTTGTGTTATTTTTATCTTTTGTGCGCACGTTTATTTATTTAAATTAAAAATACAAAAAATATATGCTAGGCTTTGCATTTTCAGTGTTTGATATCGAAGTCATGTGATTCACATTTTGGGTGATATGTAATTGTGTGCGTTAATTGTAGTAAAAACAGCGGTGTTATAGGTTGGTATATATACATATGAGTGTATATATATATATATGTATGTATATATACATATATATATATATATACATACACATATGCATATAATACACATAATATCCGATCTGGGCCAAATTCAGTATAAAAGCCAGGCCCAAACGGATTTCTTCCAACCCAGCCCAAACACCCGCCCAGCTACAGCCTGTGTAACACTTGATCTGGACCGTTGGATTTTATTATCCAACGGCCCAGATTAATCCTTTAATTCTAATATGCATTCAGCTTAAGACTTGACCAAACGACGCCGTTTGGTTTAAGTGAGAAGATCCTGATCGTTGATCAAGTTTGATCCAACGATCAGGATTTAACTCCTCAAAACATATATAAGCTCATTTCCATACCCCGCCCCCCAAGCCAGACCCCCCCCTCTCCCTTCTTCTCCCTCAGGAGCTCTCAAATCCCCGGCGTAACGCCGCCGTGCGCCGCCTGCCGGAAATCGCCTCACGGCGGTTCCGGTAGGCCAATCGCCACCAAACCAATGCCAAACCCTTCCCCTCACCTCCCCCATCACGATCCCCGCCTCCATTAACCTCGAATCATGCCGGAGCTCCTCGAATCTTCATTTGAAGATTCGAGTCAAACTCGAACCTATGCCAAATCACCCCAAATTCACACCACAGTCTCCTCACACCTCCCCCACACTCCCAACAACATTGGTTTGCTTCGAATCTAACCAAAAATGCAAAAGCCCCAAATCCGAGCCCAAGAACCCTAATTTTGAAGAAACCCAATTCGAGCCGTTTTAGCCACAATTGAAGTCCAAGGGACTTTAGTCTAGGTGTTCTCAATCGAGAACATCTCGATTAAAGCCCGTTTGGCTTCAATAATTCCACATTTTGGTTCAAAGTTTGGGTCGGCAGTGTTCTTATGAGGTATTCATTCCTTCTTCGTTCGTTTTAATTCGATTGTGTGAATATGTGTGTGTTTTATTCATTGTTTCAATTCTCATCTAGCATGCTTTTAACTTCCCATATCCGTTGGTCTGCTCTTCTCATTTGAGGCCTTTTATTTGGCCAATTCCTCTGTTTTTAGTAGTTAAAATGAATCATGAGTCCAATGTGATTAAAGTCGTCAAATAGTTCGTAATATTAATCCCTTGAATCTGCCTGATGCAATTCATTGGTATAGAGCTTGTTACTGTTTGATTGGTTTGAAACTAAAGTTGTGATTCAAATTAAGCCAACTAGGGAATCAGGGTTCACACTTAGAGTATTGGGTGCCCTGCACATGAGGCTAGTCAGTGGAATCCACTGTCACAGCAGGGCATCCCATTGAACACTGCCACCAGCATTGTTTAATGCTTAAGTCCATATTTTGGACAGTAGGTAGTGGGGAATGCAGGGAATTTGATGGGTCTGGCAGAGTTGGGAGTGGGCAGGGTGATAGTAACCTTAGGGGCAGGTGTTCCGGAGGGACTATTGGCTATAAATAGGGCATATTCATACATGTATAGGGATTCATAGATATACATTGATAGGCATACACAGACACACATTATAGAGACAGACTTGAGAGCATCTGGGAGAGCAAAAACAGTATCTGGGAGAGCAAATATTCATAGATACATATAGACACTTGAGAGGATACCTGAGATTAACTAGAGCACCTGAAGAGAAATAGATACAAGGATACACATATAGGAAGATACAGAGGAAGGCTACTGTTTTCCTTGGTTTGGAGTCACTGTTTCATTGCTTTGATTTCAATAGCTGAGTTGTTGTGGTCTTTGGTTGTTTGTTGTCTTGTGTTGGTGATGCTGAGCCATTTGCTCTAGCTGGTTCATTCGATTGCTGTCACTGGGAGTGTGTGCTTTTGGTTTAGTTGAGTGCTTCCAGTGTTGGTGCTACTGTTATATTCATTTGTTGTTGCTGGTTCAGTTTGAGGGCTGTGGTAGTCCCAGTGTTGGTGGTTGCTGTTGGTAATTGTTTGCTGTTGGTTTAGTGGAGTGCTGCCATTAGTTGTTGTTGTTGTTGGTATTCATTTGCTGCTGTTAGTCAGTGTTGTTGTTCTGTCTGTGTTGCTGCTTGGTCCAACACAGTGTTGGTTCTCCTATTGGTCGAGTATTGCTGCCAGTTCAGTGCTAGTGTGTTGCTGGTTGGTTTATTTGGTTGCTACTGGTTGTTGGTCTAAGTGACTGCTTGGTCTATTGGTCTATTTGGTTCACTGGTTGTTGTTGCTATTGGTTTACTGTTGGTTGTTGTTGGTCTTTGATTATTCCTGCTCCTGTTACTGTTTCTTGTTGCTGTTGCTGCTTTGCCGTCGCTCACTCTTCCTTGTTCTTCCGCATTCCAGGTACACACCTCTTTTATTGTAGTTCCTTGGTTCGACAAGAATGAAGTTTGAAGCTTATGCATAAAGTCTATTGAAACATGTAGTCGTCTTATGTTCAATTACATTCTGTTAGTCTCCAATTAAGCTTGTATTGTTAGTCTTGGTTATGGAAAAGCGTAGCTAGGCCAAAGATACATTGTCGTTAGATAAGCATGTAAACCTGAATTAGTCTTCGTATCTCTATTCAATCTTCCCCACTCATGTGTGTAATCTCCAAACCTGTTAAATGATAGACCCTATGTTACAAGCAAGATTAGCTAGGGAGTTGTTACTCAACGGAATGACGTAATTAGATTAAAAAGAGTCGGGGGTGCATTTCATGTGACCCGACCCCAATTTCGGGCAAGAATAAACAAAGCATGTTAAGAACCACAGGCGCATTTCATGTGATGTGATTCGTAGCAAGTTCTAAGTAATTCGGAATCAACTCTTAAATAAGATACGGTGGGATGCAGTTCGCTTTAGACTTGAATCGAAGGTACGCCTCGCCCAATAGTTACACTAATCACATAGCCGTCATAAGTGTACATGTAAACACTTAGATTTCGAGATGCGTCGTTTCTTAACAAATATTACGCCTTTCTCAACAGTGTAAATAAGTAGTCGATCCGGGTACATATTCTAGTTTTACTTTTTTCTTTTAATACGGGTGTGCATTTCATGTGACCCAAATCCAAACCCCGAAATGTTGAATAAGAATATGTTGAGGATCCGGGTGCATTTCATGTGACGTGATTCGAAAGCATATTCTTAAGCAACTTTATCTTTCGTAAATCACAACCAATAATAAAAGCGGTAAAGGGGTATTAACTTGCACTAAGTACATAATTGTAAAAAGCAGATAGATAAGCCAAACACGACGGTTGAGCGACCGTGCTAGAACCACGGAATTCGGGAATGCCTAATACCTTCTCCCGGGTTAATAGAATTCCTTATCCGGATTTCTGGTTCGCGGACTGTTAAATAGAGTCATTCTTTTCCTCGATTCGGGATTTAACCGGTGACTTGGGACACCATAAAACTCCCAAGTGGCGACTCTGAACTAATTAAAATAAATCCCATCTCGATTGTCCTTTAATTGGAAAAACTCTTTGCATCCTCGCGGGTGCGTAAAAAAGGGGTGTGACAGCTCTGGCGACTCTGCTGGGGACGTCTTTAGAATTCGAGCTCGGAATAACTGTTGTATTTGGCTTATTTATTATCTGATTTTATTATATGTTTGTATTAATGTGCAAAATGATATTTTTATCGCTTTGATATTTTTTTTGAACTGTACATATAAATTGTGCCGAAACCAATCTCCTCTCTGAGTCTTCTAAATCATGAAGAAGGGTGCACTTCGTGTGACTTCTTTTCTGTATAGTGTCTAATTCCCACCTTAGAACGAGGTTTGGATAAGTTGCAAAACCGGTGAAACTTCTGTATTCCCGGGTTGCTGCCTCCTCCTCGGCTCGAGTTGTCCGCTCGGGTAAGCCAGGTCTAGAACAATAAACCCAGGTTTTTAAACCTAGAATAACAAAGCTTCATGCCGGATCCCTAGTAGGAACGTTTATTTGCATCATGTTGCATTTGACTTACGGGACTCGACACAGGGGTTGGGTCCGTCTAGGACAGGTGACCTGAAATGAAAAGACCATCCTGCTGCATCCTGTTTGTTTTATGCATATATTTGCTTCAGACTTGCAGGCTAACCGTTTCTTTTTTATATTGAGGAAAATGAAAAAAAAATAGTCTCAAAATAGTTTGTTTTTTACTTACTTAAAAAGAAAAAAAAACGTTTGTTGTAAAATAAAAAAAAAATGTTTGATCAAAATAAAAAAAAAATAGTTTCAAAATAGTTTGTTTTTTTACTTAAAAAGAAAAAAAAAACGTTTGTTGTAAAATAAAAAATATGTGATTTCAAAATAGTTTGTTTTTTTTACTAAAAAAAAAAAGAAAAAATTTTGTTTTAAGCTTAAAAAAAAATGTGTGAAAAAATAATAAATAGTTTGTTTCCTTTAAAGATGTAGTTTGTTTGACCGAACTACGCTGGTTTGATTCTCACCACTAGGTGAGATACGTAGGCAACCCTCATCGGGTTCAACCACCCCTTTAAAAAATCAAAAAAAATGTGTGTTTAATTTTGTCAATAAAATCAAAGTGATGCCGTTTTTGCAAATAGCCGAATGTTCCGAAAGGACGCCGGAAGGCTGTTTTTGCAAAAATAGCCACTTTGAATCTTTATAAACAATTTTTGGGCACAACCTTGAAATATTCCCTCGCGAAAATGTTGAAAGGTCGTAGCCGCAAAAATCAAGTTGGGGTTACCACCCTTTTTCAAAAAAATCAAAAATGTTGAATTTTAGTTTTCAATAAATCGAAGTGATGCTGTTTTACAAAATAGCCGAATGTTCCGAAAGGACACCGGAAGGCTGTTTTTGAGTCATTTGTAAATAATTTTGGACACAGCCTGAAAATATTCCCTCGCGGAAATGTCGAAAGGTTGTATCCGCAAAAAATTCAAGTTTTGAGTCATCACTCAACTTTACAAAAATAATCCAATAAGCCATTACATGGCCGGTCCTTGCATAAATAGCCACTTTTGGCATTTGAACTTCTTCAGTCTTGTATTGGCCTGTGTCGGTGCTGAATGATGCCCCATAGGCCCCAGGATTAAATTTTGAATTTATATCTTCTTAAATAAAATTTTGCAAAAAGAGCCACTTTGTCTAAATAAGCCATTACATGGCCAATTTATGAAAAATAGTCTTGTGTTGGTTTATGGTGATGCCGAACGATGCCCCATGAGCCACAAGATAAAAAAAACGGAATGAAAAAAAAAAATTTCAAGTTTATCTTTCTTAAATAAATTTTGCAAAAATAGTCATTTTGTCAAATAAGCCATTATGTGGCCAATTTTGTAGAAAGTCATAATTGACACCAAAAATATTCTTATTCTTGTAGAAATCTCCTACACAAGTTTGTAGTTGGAGTCGGCTTCTATAATTTTCCTTCAAAAAAAAAAAAAAAAAAAAAAAAAAAAAAAAAAAAAAAAAAAAAATCAAATAAACATCTCTTTATTTCTTGCATTAATTTGCAAGAACTACGCTCGATCTGATTCATGCGGGGTCATGATACGTAGGCAATCCACATAGGATTCGACCATATAAAAAAAAAAAAAAAAAAAAAAAAAAAAAAGAATGATCAATAAGCGGGATACCTTAATGCTGACATGTTGGCTTTGTTTTGTTGTGTCCATTTCCAGAAAGGTGGTTGGTTGTGGTTCTGAAATAACTCTTCCCCGTAAGACGAAGTCGGAGGACAATGGCAGATAATCTCAAGACTGAGTGGGTTGGTACAGGTACCCGACAACAGCTGGTTGAACGGAACCACGGGTTAGTAGAGGAGGTCAAGATATTGAGACAACACGTGGCTGATATGTATCGGGCGTGGATGGATGGAAAAGCACCACCTCCGCCACCGCCTAGCTTCCTGGACTCTGTCCTTACCCGTACCATGAACCCGATGCCAGATGATCTCCCGCACTCTCCATATATACCCGCCTATCACAGCTTCTCCAGCCATTCGAGTAACTCGATTACTCGTCCCCCAACTATGTTTCCACAACGCTACTCCCGTCCCCAACACCACTACTCTCCCCGGGACAACCAAAATCGTACTTCACCTTCCAGGTGCCCAGCTCCACAAAAGGCTTACCAACCCCCACGAACATACCGGAAACCCCCCGGGTCAGGTTTCAGGCCAAATAAGGCGTTTAGGGAGGAAAGGTTGCTGAAGCGAGAAAAAGCGCTCACCCCTATCGGAGAGTCCTATGCAAGTCTGTTTGAAAAGTTAAAACATGTCGGCCTGATTACGCCGCTCCCCGAATACACTCCCGATCCACGTGCGAGAAGCTTCGATCCTACTGCACGATGTGCATACCATTCCAATGTCAGAGGGCACGATATTGAGAGTTGCCGTACCTTGAAAAAGGAAATAGAAAGAATGATTCAAAAAGGGTGGTTGATTGTGGTCAATGATGATGACATGGGGCACACAAATCCTCTGGGGGGTGTATTGACTGGAGCTAAAAATGTTGAAGCAGTTGGCAGCCTTGGCAATATTGATGCAGAACTTAGTGGCTAAAATGTTGTGCTTGGTAATTGGGAAGATACTCCATCTTTTGGTCAGCTAGATGGAGCTTTGGTGGTTCGTTTTGTCGTCATTTTGTTGTCCGAGTTATTTTCGGGTTTTCTTGTGGTCAAACCCTTTTGTCCTAGCAGTTTGCTTTGGTCTTGCCCAGTTTTGTTTCAGGGCTGTACTCTAGTTTGTTTTGCTTGTTTTGTCATTGAACCATTTCGTCATTAGTTTAATGAAGCTTTCGGCCTTTTGTTACTTCAGGTCATTTTATTTGTTTAGTTCTTTTACCCTTTAGATTTGTCTTGTGCTCAAACGCCGAATCTAGTGACACGACATGCGCACACATAATTATGGCTTAATTCTAAAAGTTAATAATTAAGCAATTGGAAGATGATCGGGCCATCTAAAGGAAACAAAAACAACTTGAGACTATTTGGATCCTGAGTCATCTGAAACCGGGGCAAGTAAAAGAAAACCGTTAAAGGCAAGCTGCCAAAATTGACATGGGGTCGTTCATAACAATGAAAATGAGAGTGTTGCCCAACAGTGCTTTAAAGATATGACGAATATTAATTGTGTTGTTTACACTTGGCATGTTTTGAAGATTGGAATGACGAAGGCATTTTGTTCTGCTATCCAAACACTTTATCCATCGTCAACCACTTGAGCCTTATTTTAAATTCTTTCATACCCCTCCTTCGGAGTTAGTTGCAAAGACTAGAAACACAGGTTTGAAAGACAAGAGAAAAAAAAGGGAAGAAAAGAAAACAACAAAAAGAAAAGAAAGAGATAAAGAAAAAGAAAAAGAAATGAATAGGAAAACAAGAAAAACGAGGAATTGGGAAATACGTTTGACCTGATTCCTCGAAGAGGATACGTAGGCGCTTCATGACTCGGTCATAGTGTAAATCAAAATCAAAAAGTCCCCAAGCAAGAAACTGGGGCAAAAGGTCGGGTTTGTTGTAGATAAATCTAGTTCCGAAGGTTGAAGTTTCAAACCCAAGTTGATTTGTTTGAGCCTTCAATACCCTTTCTTTCTAGCCCTATCCAAATCCCACATTACGGTCCAAAGAAAGACCTTCCGATCAGTCTTCAAAAGATGCCGCGTCAGGCGAGGGATAGAGTCCTATCATAATATAACACGTTGATTCTCGGCAGAAAAGACGTTGATTCTCAGCAGAAAGGAAATACGAGAGAGTCTTGGCAGTGACACCCCAATCCCCAGCTAAAAGTGATACAAATGAGAGAGTCTTACCGGTGAAAACCTTCACAAGCACCATAAGACGACGAAAGCTGAGAGAAAATCAAAATGAGAGAGGCTTGAAAGTGAAAACCCTTCGGGCACTACAAGTCGAATAAAGGTGATAATCGGATGGAAATCACGAGACAGAAATCGTGAAAGGAAATTAACGACGGAGGATAGGCCATATGTGCATCTCATGACCAGTAGAGTTGGTATCCGCGTTTGATAAGTTTTTATAGATATTTCTTGTTAGAGAGTCATTTTCTTTTTCCTTTGTCTTCTATTTTGTTTCTTTTTATCTTTCTCATTTTTATCAAAAATTCCCCATCAAGGTCTGTCTAGTCAGAACAAGTGAGAAATGACTTCAAAACTTGCCACTAACTTTCCAATTATTATGCAAAGCAAGGAAATGCCATTGACGGCAGAGAAGTAGGGTGCGAGGAAGATTATTAAACTGGGGCAGAAAATTTTCTTTTCGGTTTGAAAATTTTCTGGAAGTCAATACCCACTTGGGGAAGAAGGAAAGTCTTAAGGAAATGGTCTTCGAACTAGTGTCATCCTCAACAACCTTCAAGAAGAGTGAAACACCAATTTTGAGGAAATGAAAATCTACGGGCAGTGTTATCTTCAACAAGTTCAGAGGTGGTCGGACAACACGAGTGGTAAAGGAAGAAAGGAAATCTCATCTT
Organism: Nicotiana noctiflora; assembly: GCA_032618575.1. Classification (NCBI taxonomy): domain Eukaryota; kingdom Viridiplantae; phylum Streptophyta; class Magnoliopsida; order Solanales; family Solanaceae; genus Nicotiana; species Nicotiana noctiflora. The sequence goes on from JASVEL010002879.1 coordinate 96,727, forward strand.
CGACAAAATAACCCCGAGCAAGTTGAGAAACACGAACGGGGAAAGGATAAATGGAAAACCCATCCCCGGCATGAGTATCATCAAATAATAACATCCCGGCAAGTGAGATAACTGAAACACAAAGCGAGGAAAGAGGAGGAGAACAATCCCCACAGGAGCACCACGACCAGCCACCACGTTTTAAAACTAACCAATTTTTTCTTTGATTTGAAACCAGGAAAAAAGGGGTTGTCGGCAAGCAAAGCATACCACGAAGAAGATTCTCAAACTCAGGCAGAAAATTTTCTCTCATTGCGAAAATTTCTCGAAACCAAATACTTGGTTAGGGAAAGAAGCTAGATAACGCGAGGAAATGATCTTTGAACCGGGTTATCCCAGCAGATTTGAAAGAAAGAAAACAACAGGCTGTGATAGATGAAATTATACCCCCAACAGACAGGACAAGACGAGGAAGCTTGCGTTCAGAAAGGCAAGAAGCCGGTATCACCCTCGGCAGTCCTCGGAAAATGAAACATTGATTTCGAGATTTCACCGGCAGCATTATATCCTACAAGTTTTTCAAGGGAGCGAAGCGCGAGCCCCGAAGGAGGTTTGGAAAGAGGAAGAAGGAAAGGGGATCCCCCGACAGGGTAATCCCCAGCTGATGACACTTCAATCCCCAACGATCTCGAGAGAGAATAAAGGTTCTGAAGGAAGTAGAAAAGGAGGAAATAAAGAAGATTTTCCCCAGCAGCATTACCCCAGCAGGTAAGTAATTAGTTCCAAAGACATCCCCAGCAGTCAAGAGAAAAATAACACAACCGGGAGGAAAGCAATTCCAAAACAAGGTAATTCGGAAGAAAGGATGGCCCAAGAAGCGATGCGGGAAGAAGAAAGTGGTGCAGGAAGCAAATGAAGGCGACATGGATGGGATGGAGTTAGTAAGATGTTGTTGAAGTCAGGAGCACCCGAAGAGAGGAATGGCGATTTATTTTCAAAAGATGTTGTTGAAGTCGAGCCGCCTGAAGAGAGGAATGGCGTTTAATTTTCGAGTTAATGGTTGAAGTCGAGAGCACGCCTGAAGAGAGAATGGCGATTTATTTTCAAAAGATGTTGTTGAAGTCAGGAGCCCGCCTAAAGAGAGGAATGGCGCTTAATTTTTAGAGTTGATGATTGAAGTCAGAGCCCGCTTGAAGAGAGGAATGGCGATTTATTTTTCAAAAGATGTGTTGAAGTCAGCCCGTTTGAAGAGAGGAATGGCGATTTATTTTCAAAAGATGTTGTTGAAGTCGAGAGCCCGTTTGAAGAGAGGAATGGCGATTTATTTTCAAAAGATGTTGTTGAAGTCGGAGCCCGCCCCTGAAGAGAGGAATGGCGATTTATTTTTCAAAAGTTGACGTTGAAGTCAGGAGCCCGCTGAAGAGAGGAATGGCGATTTATGTTCAAAAGATGTTGTTGAAGTCGGGAGCCCGCTTGAAGAGAGGAATGGCAATTTATTTTCAAAAGATGTTGTTGAAGTCGGGAGCCGCCTGAAGAGAGGAATGGCGTTTAATTTTCAAAGTTGATGGTTGAAGTCAGGAGCCCGCCTGAAGAGAGGAATGGCGATTTATTTTCAAAAGATGTTGTTGAAGTCGGGAGCCCGCCTGAAGAGAGGAATGGCGATTTATTTTTCAAAAGATGTTGTTGAAGTCAGGAGCCCGCCTGAAGAGAGGAATGGCGATTTATTTTATAAGTTGATGTTGAAGCCACGAGCCCGCCTGAAGAGAGGAATGGCAATTTATTTTCAAAAGATGTTGTTGAAGTCAGGAGCCCGCCTGAAGAGAGGAATGGCGATTTAATTTTGAAGTTGTAATTGAAGTCAGGGAGCCCGCCTGGAGAATGGAGTGGCGATTTAATGTTGAAGTAGTAGTTGAAGTCAGGGAGCCCGCCTGGAGAATGGAGTGGCGATTTAATTTTGAAGTAGTAGTTGAAGTCAGGGAGCCCGCCTGGAGAATGGAGTGGCGATCTGTTTTAATTTGGTGGAGGAAAGCGGTAGAATGTAACAGAAATCTCCGGCATGAATCCAAGTTCGTAAGAAGAGACGAAGCATCAGAAGGAACGCCAAGTCAGACAAGATGGCAAAGAGCGCGACAAGATCAAGTTAAAAAGGATAGATAAGAACTTGTAGTACTGTAACCTAGTCTAGCTTCTTGTTTTTGTTGCTTAGCGCGGTGTAACAAGGAAATCAGTTAAGCAGTGGTAACAGCAGTAACAGCGGCAACGGCAGTAACAGCGAGATCGCAACAGGCATGGTAGTCCCAGCTACCAGAATTTCCCGAACTACATTGACCTGATTCCCTTTTAGCCAGGGATATGTAGGAGACCTTTGAAGCAGGTTCGGTCAAAACTTTTCCAAAATGCTTCATACGGAGTGTTCGAATAGGCAAAAATCGCTTATATCCGCTCATTTATCTTTGCACGAAAACTCTGCGTGTTTACGCGCAAAGAGGGGCAGCTGTGAGCACGTGATTTTTGCCTTACTCGAGAAGTACTCCCAGAAAATTCAAAAATAAAAATAGTTTCGTGTTGGGCATGATTTGTGTGATTTTGTGTTATTTTTATCTTTTGTGCGCACGTTTATTTATTTAAATTAAAAATACAAAAAATATATGCTAGGCTTTGCATTTTCAGTGTTTGATATCGAAGTCATGTGATTCACATTTTGGGTGATATGTAATTGTGTGCGTTAATTGTAGTAAAAACAGCGGTGTTATAGGTTGGTATATATACATATGAGTGTATATATATATATATATGTATGTATATATACATATATATATATATATATACATACACATATGCATATAATACACATAATATCCGATCTGGGCCAAATTCATGTCTAAAAGCCAGGCCCAAACGGATTTCTTCCAACCCAGCCCAAACACCCGCCCAGCTACAGCCTGTGTAACACTTGATCTGGACCGTTGGATTTTATTATCCAACGGCCCAGATTAATCCTTTAATTCCAATATGCATTCAGCCTAAGACTTGACCAAACGACGCCGTTTGGTTTAAGTGAGAAGATCCTGATCGTTGATCAAGTTTGATCCAACGATCAGGATTTAACTGCTCAAAACATATATAAGCTCATTTCCATACCCCCGCCCCCCCCCCAGACCCCCCCTCTCCCTTCTTCTCCCTCAGGAGCTCTCAAATCCCCGGCGTAACGCCGCCGTGCGCCGCCTGCCGGAAATCGCCTCACGGCGGTTCCGGTAGGCCAATCGCCACCAAACCAATGCCAAACCCTTCCCCTCACCTCCCCCATCACGATCCCAGCCTCCATTAACCTCGAATCATGCCGGAGCTCCTCGAATCTTCATTTGAAGATTCGAGTCAAACTCGAACCTATGCCAAATCACCCCAAATTCACACCACAGTCTCCTCACACCTCCCCCACACTCCCAACAACATTGGTTTGCTTCGAATCTAACCAAAAATGCAAAAGCCCCAAATCCGAGCCCAAGAACCCTAATTTTGAAGAAACCCAATTCGAGCCGTTTTAGCCACAATTGAAGTCCAAGGGACTTTAGTCTAGGTGTTCTCAATCGAGAACATCTCGATTAAAGCCCGTTTGGCTTCAATAATTCCACATTTTGGTTCAAAGTTTGGGTCGGCAGTGTTCTTATGAGGTATTCATTCCTTCTTCGTTCGTTTTAATTCGATTGTGTGAATATGTGTGTGTTTTATTCATTGTTTCAATTCTCATCTAGCATGCTTTTAACTTCCCATATCCGTTGGTCTGCTCTTCTCATTTGAGGCCTTTTATTTGGCCAATTCCTCTGTTTTTAGTAGTTAAAATGAATCATGAGTCCAATGTGATTAAAGTCGTCAAATAGTTCGTAATATTAATCCCTTGAATCTGCCTGATGCAATACTCTAAGTGTGAACCCTGATTCCCTAGTTGGCTTAATTTGAATCACAACTTTAGTTTCAAACCAATCAAACAGTAACAAGCTCTATGCCAGTGAATTGCATCAGGCAGATTCAAGGGATTAATATTACGAACTATTTGACGACTTTAATCACATTG
>JASVEL010002880.1:0-50337 GCA_032618575.1 Nicotiana noctiflora
ATAGCAGTTATTTGATGGAATAGTTGAGATGTGCTGCAAATTGGCCCAGATACAACAAGCCTTTGTAGGTAGAGTTACCGATACCTGTGCTGGTTGAAGGCAGTAGGTACCTGGTGGAATAATTGAAAAAAAAATCACCTAATATTTTTTGCTCCAGGCTCCAGCTAGAATTTGAACCCTGGTCTGCCATAGTTCATTTTTCGCTGCACATGTATCCGGTAATTCTTCCAAAAAAGCATAGTAAGCTGAACACCTAGTGTTTTTGCCTATGTTGAGATTTAAAGCCTGGTCTCCCACAAAATTTGTCCCACTTTATAGTTAGGGCACAGTTTGGGCGGCAAAAATGATCATGCTCTCTTGGGTGGTAAATGCGGAAACAGGGGTGAGCGATAGGTTGTAGTCATTGTTAGCGTCCCAATGATATTTACCTTCGACTTCTGAACCCCAAAATAACCTAAATAACTAGACAAGTGGAGACATATGTTCATATGTTGTAATCAGTTAGTTAGTTAGTTTTTTTTTTTTTTTTTAATTTCAGATGGTTTTGTTTTGCCTCTTGTTATACTATTTATGGAATTTTATGTGACACTTTGTAGGACTCTTTTCATTTACAAATTTTAAGCAATTTGAATTCCTGTGTGGCTGTGTCATCTCTCTCTCTTTTTGCTTTTAAATACAATGTATAACACAAACTTTCCTGAAAAAACATTAGCATGCAATATGGTTAGCTTGCTTGTAATAGTATTTTTATTTTTTCCGGTTATAGTCACGATGAGTAAGTTTTATGCATATTAATTTTTCAGGATGGGAGCAGGGAGAAGAACGCAGACCTTTGTATTTGATTCTGCATCATCACTACCCAACCAGACAAGTTACGCTGGAGATTTTAGATACTTGACAAAAAGACAACTTGGCGGTGTCATATTTGGTTGCACGAATGAAACCATGAAAGAATGTCTATGTAAACAGCTATTTGGTTAGTTATTTGGGTGCTAATAAGTTGGCCGCTTGACCTTTCACAATAGTACTTAGGACATTTAGGAGTAAAGGCATATATATGGTTAGCTTTAAATGTCCTTTTAACTATCACATGAGAGCTGGAAATTGTTATGTATGCTCTTTCCTTTCTTCTTATATTTGTCCTTTGATCGAATTGCTTATCTTCTTTTTTTTCCTTTTTCCTTTTTTCTTTTTTAGGTTTGCCTGCTAAACATTTTTCATATGTGAAGAACATAGATCCAGGTCTGCCACTGTTTTTGTTCAACTACAGCAATAAGGAGCTCCACGGTATTTTTGAAGCTGCAAGCTCTGGAGAAATGTCTATCAATCCATATGCTTGGACAAAGGACGGTTCTGGAAGAACACTATATCCTGCTCAGGTTTTATGTCATGGTTTTTACTTGGGGTTCATTTTCTTTTGTTGATGCTTTCCTGTTTATGTCCACAGAAGTATCTTCTGTTAAAAGTTTGCTGTTTTCCTGTCTATAAATGAAGGTTCAGATGCGTGTCCGTCTGCAGTGCCAACCACTGCCAGAAAGTCTATTTAAACCTATAATTCTGGATAACTATTACAATCAGAACCATTTCTTATTTGAGCTAGATCATGTTCAAGCTGGTAAATTGATCTCCAAGCTCTCAGCTCTTGCATATTCTCCAAGCAGCTGCATGCCGGAGAATGCAGCTACATGGAGAAATATAATACAAGGTTTACCGGCAAATGACAATGGAGAGGAAAATGGTCGATCGGAGCCACAGGACTTGAAAGAAAATTTTGTCAACCCACTTGATTTAAATGGGAATTTTGGCGGGAGAGACATTTTTCTTTGTCCTAATGGGGCTGACCAGCAGCTGGAGGCACCATTAGATAATCAAGTAGAATTATATGATAAGGATCTTATACACACAGAAATTAGAGAATTGGCTATTCAACATGAATGCTCAGGGACCTCTATAAATGGGCATGCAGAGGAAAGTACTAATGCAGTGACGAATGTCACTAAAAATGATGTAAAGATTGGGCAAGAAACTTTTCAGAAAACACAGACACTGAGAGAGGAAAAGAATGAAGAAAGCTCGTCTGACTTGGCTGTCTATCCTGATATTATAGCTCAGGTACTTCATCTTCTTGTAGTATCTGCTGATTGATGGAATTTTATTTCACTTCAACTATATATTTTGATTACAGCTGCTTCAAGGAATGGAAGAATTGAAAGCTTCTAAGGAGGCGCAAACTCATAAGATGTGTAGTTTGGAGCAGAAGCTGGTACGCGTCTCAGAGCTATAGTACCATATCTATTCTGTGCTGAAATTGCATTCCTTCTTGGTTTGTCTCTATTGGAAAATATGGCCGCAGAAGATATGCACTATGTTAAATATCTTTGAACAATGGATGAATACAGAGATCTGATCTTTTCCTCTCCTTTTTTTTTTCCTTTTCTGTTTGGCATTTTTTATTATTTTGTGTGTTGGGGGAGGGGGAGGGGTGTAGGTGGAGGTATGTTGGCATAAGTAAGAAAACACATTTTCATATAACACTAGAATCCATATGCAACCCAAGGATTTGTATTACCACTTTTGACTGTGAAAAGTCATCTGTCAATCAAAATAAAGGAGTTTCATTTTGACATTTGTCTCCTCTTTCGAAGTAAATGAAACAATCAGAACAATCAATAACTTCTAATGGTCTTCAGGATTCATTGGGATGTATGTATCTAAGAAAAGCTAGCCTAATTTCTGAAAGAAGATAATAGGGATATTGTTACCAGAAAAATTATCCTTTTGAGTAACTCGTATGAGAAAGTTACTCTGTTTTCAAATGATATTTATGTTAATTGACTAAATTAGCAACCAAAACATAGAACTGTGAAAGTAAAGGCTTAATGATAAGTAGAAGTGAGATACAATATATGCACTTCAAAATTAGCCCCCTGTAAGAAAAATGTAGGTCGGGTGAAATTAAATGAGATTCTGGTGCCTAAGTGCAAACAATTCAGATATAGATTCAGTCTTCTAGGAGAATGGTTGATGTACCTTACATGATCGGAGTAATGTTTTTAGGTGGTATACTGCTGGAGCTTTAATAGGCTGATTCATGGGTTTTGTTAGTTGGACGAAATGGAGACTCGCATCAGGGGTCTTGTGTGACAAAAAAGTGTCACACAAACTTAAGGGGAAGTTTTATAGAGCTGTGGTTAGACCTGCCATGCTGTATGGAGCGGAGTGCTGGCCGGTGAAAAGTTCTCATGTTCAGAGAATGAAGGTTGCGGAGATGAGGATGCTCAGGTGGATGTGCGGGCTCACCGGGTTGGATAGGATTAGGAATGAAGTTATTCGGGAAAAGGTGGGAGTAGCCCCGGTGGATGAGAAGATGCGGGAAGCGAGGCTTAGGTGGTTCGGGCATGTGCGGAGGAGGAACCCCGATGCCCCAGTGAGGAGTTGTGAGCGGTTGGCGGTGGGTGGCGCAAGTCGAGGCGGAGGGAGGCCCAAGAGATATTGGGAAGAGGTAATCAGGCAGGATATGGTTAGAATGCGGATTTCTGAGGACATGACCCTTGATAGGAGAGTCTGGAGATCTAGTATCAAGGTTGTCGGATAGGGACCCCTTGTATATTTCGCACTTCTTTCCTAGTCGTTTGGTAGGGCTCTCAATAGTTGATTTGTGTTTTAGTTTATGTTTTGAGATTACTGCTTGCCATTTTCATTATGGTTTATCGTTTATGTTTTGATAATTGTCTATGTGATTTTTCATAGAGTTACTAATACTCTCCGGTTTTCGCTTTGTTTTTATTCCTGAGCCGAGGGTCGATTTGGAAACAGCCTCTCTGCCCTTTTGGGTAGGGGTAAGGCCTGCGTACGTATTACCCTCCCCAGACCCCACCTTGTAGGATTATACTGGGTAGTTGTTGTTGTTGTTGTTGTTATGAACATACTGAAGGACAAAAAGTAACATGAGTAGTAATTATATAACTGGTTGGTTTACTTTAAAACTCTTTAATTCGGGCTTCAATTGTTGAGACAAGAAGATACTGCAAATTGAATATTTAGAGGAGAACCACCTTTGGGATTACACTAGGTATGTTATTGTCGTAGAGGAGAAATTATCAGCTTTAGGCTGTAAGAGACTTGGAACATTATAACTTGGGGGAAATGGGGATTTGATCATTCAACAATTTGGAATCGGATGTCATGGTGTAATTAAGGTTACATTATGAACCAAAAGGAATGAAATAAGGTTCTTGGTGCGCTGCAGAATGCAAAGGGAAAATGATATTTGTATTCACGAAAACTGAGAAGTGGATCCATTGTTATTATCTAGTGTCAAACATGAGACAAACCTTGTGTTTCCTTTATCAGAAAAGAAGAAAAGAAGAAATACTGGTATTTCGAAAACCTTGTGGCTGTGTCAGGGAATTTAGTACTTTCTTCTCTTGTTGCTTATTGTGCATTATGCCGTATCCAGATGTTCTAAGGGTGAACAAATCCTTTTGTCGCCTCTGGAATTCTAGTATTTTTTCCACTTCATAGTGTTTATTGTGCATGTTGTACTGTATCTACACGTTTTGGCCATGAAATATTGTATTCTTGTCCTCTTTGGTACATAAGAACTTACCACTTGTATGCATGATGTGACTTTACAAATGCACTCCTGATGACTGTTATCTGCCTTGCATTTCAGGCCGATGCAAGAGAAGAGATTAAGCAGTTAAAATATAGATATTTGATGCCTGAGCCCTCAATTCCGTCATGTCAATTGGTTGATGAGACAGTGTTTGAGCCAGTTGATCAAGTACTGCTGGATCCTGAGTCAATCTTTCTAGCCGGAGGATATGACGGGGTATCGTGGTTATCTACCTTGGAGTCATACTCACTCTCAAATGATGTGTTAAAGTCTCTTAAGCCAATGAGTTCAGTTCGATCATATGCGTCAGTTGCAAAACTGTGTGGAGAGCTTTATGTATTTGGTGGCGGAACTGGAAGCTTGTGGTACGACACAGGTACATCTTATAGTTTTTAGCCCCCAGCACTCATTGCTCCCATGTGCCACTTTCTCTAGCATCTTAAGTTGCTAATGCTGATGTATGCCGCTTTTGTATAGTTGAATCATATAATCCAGCAGGTAACGAGTGGACCCTACATCCTTCCTTGAATAAGAAAAAAGGTAGTTTAGCTGGTGCTACTTTGAAGGACAAAATTTTTGCAATTGGCGGTAGCAATGGGATTGACTGCTTTTCAGAGGTTGAGATGTATGATCCTCTAGTAGAGCGTTGGATTTCTACAGGATCCATGTTGCAGAAGGTTAACTTCATTGCTCCTTTTATTGCATGTACCAGTATTTATTTGTTTCAGCAACAACAAACTATATTTGAAAAGATGAAACTTGTTTGCTTAGATGGACGAATTTGAACTAATTAATGATGAGAAAGCTTATTTCGGTTAAAGTCAAATTTCCAACTAGCACATTGATGTGTATTGCTCTGGAATTAATTGTCACTCTTAAAAGTTGTGGCAAGTCAATATGGGATCATCTTGTACCGAGCTTCATTTTTTCTTATTGAAATCTTTATGTGTTGCCTCTTGGTCAAGCCTTATCAGCCTCCTATTATAATTAATTAATAGTGAGAAAACCTAAAAATGTGGAGAGGAAGGATAACTTAAAAATTGCAAACTGAAGTTATGCAGGTTGATTAGCAAAGATTTTAATCCTGTAGCAAGTGAATTCTTCTCAGTGCTTGGTAACTCAGACAGTATGCTGTTTCCTTGCCTTGTCCTTGTTTAAACATCAGGACCTTCACTTATCTTGTTTTGCATTATTGTTCTTAAGTAGTTTCTCATATATGTTTCCATTTAATTGCTTTTACTGTTATATCTGTCTTGCAGAAGCATGACTTTATCTTCCATGCGTGTGTATTTGCAGCGATTTTCTCTTGCTGCAGCAGAACTCAATGGTGCGTTATATGCTGTTGGTGGATATGATGGAAGCGATTACCTGGCGTAAGTTATGAAATTGCCATTTTCTTATTCTGGCGCCTTCTTTGAACTGTATGTTTGAATGATACTTGACATTGTACCTCATGTCTCCAATCACTTTTATAATTGATAATATCTTCCCCAAGGAGGAGACTTGGTTTTCCAGTCTGTTGGTCTCGTAATGCTGATTACGCGAATTTTAGTCAAAGGAATTCTGCAAAAGTGCATGTGTATAGGCATTTATTTGTTACAATTTTCTGCTCTCTTCTCCTATCTCCTTTCTGATCAAATGTTACCACAGGACTGCTGAAAGATTTGATCCCAGAGAACATTCCTGGACAAAAATTAAGAGCATGAGTACGAGCAGAGGATGCCATGCATTGGCTGTGTTGGACGGGAAGTTGTAAGTTGTTATCATTTTCGTGCTTTCTGATTCCGTATCTAATATTATAATGCCACCAAAAGGAATAGGAGGTGCATTCTCCTGTACTCACCCTCTTTATTCTGGTTTGAGGATGGGGTTTGGGAGCAGGGACCAGGTGCTATGCCTTATGTTGTAGCCTTTCCCATTTGGGATGAATATCATCTTGTTATTTACTTTTGGCTTCACAACTGTTATGCAGATACGCACTTGGTGGGTACGATGGGTCTACAATGGTGCCTAACACTGAGATATATGATCCCCGTCTTGAAACATGGATGGTTGGGGAGCCAATGAAGCACTCAAGAGGGTATTCAGCAGCTGTTGTTCTACAGGAGTCCATTTATGTGATTGGAGGGGTTCAACCTGGTGAGGAAGTTATAGACGTGGTGCGTATCATTATTTAATAAGTTTTAAGTTATATACGCCGTTAGTATAAGTAATATTTTACTCTATCAACCTCTTTAAAATGTGCGATTTGTAATTTTAAAATTAGACAGGTCACCTGCTACTATAGGAAAAGTGACATGATAGGTGTAAAAATTCCTTGCACTAATAATCTTACTTAATTGTTTTTCATCATGCTAAGTTTCCATTATGTAAACGTGTTGCTCCAGCTAGCTAATTATCCGATCATGATGGCAGATCGAATGTTATAAGGAGGGTCAAGGTTGGCAAACACCCAACTTGAGGGGAATAGGGAAAAGGTGTTTCTGCTCAGCTATAGTATTGGGAGACTGAGTTCTGTTTTAGAAGTACAGAAGCTGCATCTTTGTTGGCATCCTTTGTTCAACGAGTTTAATATTTGCATTTTACAACTGTGAATAGGGTTACTATAAATGTTTTTGGAAGCCTAAAAGCACTTAACGTTGGGAAGTAGCAGAGTTGTGTCTGTTGGATTGACACCAGAAATGGCAAACCATGTAGAACTCTGATAGTACAGTTAAGTAATAGCATTGTTAGCCATCTTTTGCACAAATTCACTCTTAGGAAAATGTCTAGTTCCTTTCACAACATTGTGCTCTTGCCAAGGGAAAACCATATAGTTTTTGGAAGGTTGATGATATTCAATGTTTTGTGTCTTTTCCTGTACTTGTATTTCTGGGATGTTTACACAAATAGCCGAGTAGATTCACTATTTACTTTTCCAAGCATCCGTATGCATAGATTGTACATGGATTATTCCCGGTTATTTTTAGTTTAAGAAGTTGGGTTGAACAACTTATATTTAGGTTTATTCTTCTAATTTTTTTTTTTTTTTGCTATAATCACCGGTTAGTGGTGGCAAAATGGATTGAAAAACAGTTATCCATCAATTCTAAAAAAATATGTTGGAAAATGAATTTTTAAAGAATGGGTTAAATATGGATAATAATTGTATTATTCATTTAGAAAATGGATAATTAACGAGTTTAACTTTTATATTTATAAAGACTCAAACTGGGTTCCTCGAGTTTGAGAGATTAGGAATTTTTGTACAAGTGATCATATTAAAGAATTTATGCATAATATGTCCGCCAGTTAATCTAATTTCTATCCGTATTAAATATGGGTTGAATCGGATAATTATTTATTTTCATTACTCATTTTCGGCCCGTCCATATTTGACCTGACCCTCAGTTTGCCACCCCTAATCACCATCAAGAAACCTCAAAATTGTCGGGAGAAACTAAATCCAAAACTTTAAAACAAAATGGAAGGGTGGATTGCCCTTACATAAAATCACTACATCATGCTTTCATTGCTTTAATTTGCAAACAAAAAGGAGAATGAAAATGACAGTGATATTGGTTTGAAAAAATTAGAGTTTGGAGAATTTGGTAGCCATTGTTGTATCGTAGACCTTGAGAAAGAATCGAGTCCTGGGAATAGAGAAATTATTCTTCAAAATGGTGCCGAGAGTAGCAATAAGGTTTCTCTTGACATCCGAGTTAATGCCACCCATTGATACAATTTCAGCAAATGCAGCTGCTTCCTTGTTCCCTCCAAATGATATGTCCACTGATCCTTTCAGTACAACCATTACGAACTGCGAAAATACATGAACGTAAAAGTCAAAACACGAAATATAGTAAATCTTTATTTTCTTTTCTTTGGTTTTGTTGGTTAAAAGTCTAATAACATCTTGAAACCATAGAAAAGGAAAAATGACATTTTATAGCCAATTTAAAAATAATAATCGAAGTTTATCTTTCTAAAAAGTCATTAGACGCTACGGTATGTAATAGACTTAGATCGTTAGGGAACCAGAATATAACTGGTGATGGACCACCAATGTATGGCTAATTTTCAAGTACTTGTAACAACCACAACAATTTCTAGCATATATATATATATATATATATATATACATACACACACACATACATTCTGTATTATATACAAAAATTGTACCAATTTTATATACTTTTCGGCTATCGCATATAAATAATTTTTGGCGTAGGCTAAAAGTATTTATTTGATGTTTCTTCCTAATAATAGTAACAATTGATAATGATAAGACTCATGTCGTATTGTCGTAGTATCCTCCGCACATATAAGAACAACAAACTCAGTGTAATTTTATTAGTAAATTTTTAAAAAAATAATGTATACGTAAATCTTATACCTACTGAGTAGAGGCGGAGTGGATATCTAAGACCCTCACCTTAATATATCCTTCGCGGGTTTTTTTTTTCGGACGTGCATTAGCCTTTTGACACGACAGGTTACCTGAAGTCACTGAATTACGTTACATATTCTTCCAGAGAATTTAGTTTTTGTCCATTTCTCATTTTTTCAGTTCTGGCATTTTAATATTAATTTTATCTATTAATTTCTTATTTGATCTATGATGACAATGGCATTTACTTGCATGCGTATAGACTTTATCATACTGTCGTCTATCACGCACATGATTCAAAATGAAATTACGTCATTTGGACATGCATAATATTATATATAAAAAATAGCAATTCAATTTTTAGATAACAATATTGCTGGGTATATCAACTTCTAATTCAAAAATAGAATTTGAAGTTGAATTAATAGTTTAGTATAGTATATTTCAAGTGCAATAATTGTTTCTACTCACGGATTTTCAACTTACACAAATTTATTTTCACTTGAATATACTTTTTCAACATAAGCAATACGTAAATTAGTAATCTTTTTCAACTGTAATTTCAAATATATACTTTACGGACACGACTGGTGGAGAAAATAATAGATGGTCAAAAAAGTTTTTTCAGAACTTTGCAAATATGTCTCAAGTGCTAGGGATCTCAAATAACCTCAAACCCTTGGTGGCCATTCATTTTGGTGAAGGATATATTGTGTCCAAAAGTTGCAATCATGACTTTTTTTTTGAAATGACACCACGTAACCATTTTAAAGCACTGATGTCTAAGAGTTAGTCACTGCGTGTGTCCTGAATTTCAGATTTTCAGGATAAAAATAAAGTTAAAATTTTAGTTTAAAATAAAATATTGGGTAATATCTAAATAACATCATGGGTGCTTTGCCCCTTGACTTTTCCAGCTAAACACGAACTCCAGACTAAAAGGTTTCACCAACTTGGGACATATGTTTTGGATAAGAAAAGTGTGAACATATTAAACAACCTACTTCAATCATCTCTACAACTTGATAATACACAAATCAATTGACGACAGACTAACAATAAGGGCCCTGCTAGTTTTCTTAATTACAACTTTAAAATGGTAAACATAGACATCTCCAATCATTATCAATCACTTGGGAATATAATCATAAAGTATGTCAGGATAGGTTTTGAAATCACAAATTAGTTCTCATATATATCCAGCGGAGACGGAGCCATTTTTTCCGAAAAATTATACTGTTTAGCTAAAAAAAAAGTTTACTTTATGCATAAATATTAGTATATGTCAACTCCTCTTATTTTCTTCATATGTTTTATTTTTTAATATTTTGATACCCCTTACTAAAATTTTTGGTTCCGCCACTATATATGTCTATTTCTGTTTTTCTTCGTAAAGTCCGGCTGGAAGCAAACACGGCCAACATAAAATGAAACGAAGGGAGAATATGAGTTGTTAAAGCCCTACCAAATAACACGAGCTGTTAACAACACGAATCTTATACCCCTCTTTAAGAAAGAATTAAAGAAAGTAGAATGGAAAAACTCTTGCTGAAGAAATCATCATATATAGCACTCATATGGATAAGAAAAATATTTAAGAAAAATTTATATAGTCGATCCTAACTTGTTCGTATAAAGGAAGGTAGAGTGTACGTACGTTCTCGGGTTTACCGATGATAGAAGCAATAGCTTTGGTAGCTTCAGAGAAGAAAGGAGCAGTGTCTACTCCATCAAGATTCACGTTAGTTGAAACATTAAAGCAAGGCATGATTTTTCCTGTCTTTAGTTTGCTGTATAATAGAAGAGAGTGTTTCCTTTTCAAACAGGCTGTGAAGCTTCTTAATTTATAGTGCAAAATTAGTATTCTGCTGCAAGCCTGTAACTTGTTTTTTCTTTTTTTTTCCTTTCTGGTAACCCTACGTGGGTCCTCTGTACTGTACTAAATAATTGGCTTGTCCCCCCTTCTTTTATTATTTTTTTTTTTTTTAAGAAAAAAACTTATGATAAATGTGGTGTTTGAATTCGCTTGTGCGTGTTTAAATTGGGAATTTTTTGAATCTACTACCAACATAGGCAATAGCGGAGACATTCATTTAATTTGACAACCCTTAGTAAAAAATTATACTTTACGGTATAATTGTTTTTAAATATTTATATATTATATGTTGATTCTTCTTGATATTTTTTTTATGTACTTTTTTGTATTAGAACAACCCTTAGTAAAAATTTTGGTTCCATCATTGAGCATATGCCGTGGATAACTATGTTCTCTGAAGTTTTAGATGGAAAATAATTACCTACTAATATTTTTATATTTATTCTTTACTAAAATTTGAACTTGAAACCTCATAATTTTTCGTACATATATTGACTATTGAATTCCAAACTGCATATCCGGCTCCTCTCTACAAATTTTCCAAAGAGTACACCCCCTGGATGGGCCCTTCCCCTAACCTTGCGTTCAGTAGGATGTTTAATTACAGCACACACCCTTGGATGAGCACTCCCCCTAACTGTGGTATGTTTTGCCTATTGAGGAAGGAAGCCTTAGAACAACAGAAAAATTGTTTCCATGTGACCTAAAGGATATGTTTTGAACCGTGAAATCAATTAATAACCCATGTATCGGGGTAAGGCTACTTGCATCACACCCCATTGGACGGACCTTCCCCTAGCCCTGCTTAAAGGCAAAAAATTTTATGTACTAGGCTTCCCTTCCCCTTCCCATCTGAAGAAGAAGAAGAAGAAGAAGAAGAAGAAGAAGAAGAAGAAGAAACTACTACTAAGAAAATTAAATAGGCAAAAAGATATAGAGATATATACCTCTATTCACTCACTACACACAAGCGAGGATAACTAATGTTGTGGGTCCCATATGTCTAAACATAATATAAATAACTCTTTATGGTCTAACGTGTAATATACTAACTTGAATCCATTACTCCTTATACCTAATTTAACTCATATTGTACTCTTCACTCTACTTAAAAAACAATCAATATACTTCACTCGTATCAATCCACCCCTATTAAACCTTCCTTGTCTTCAAGGAAGAAAGGTAGGAAATCAAATCTTCAAAGCTTGATAGTCTTCCCAAGTAGCTAGTTCAGGAGGCAGGTATTCCCACTGAATCAAAACTTATGCTACAACTTTATTTCCCTTCTAAATCATACGCATATCTAAAATCTTGCCAGGCTTTGGGCAAAATGGACTAGATAAATCAAGCACTGGTAGATTCATAATACTCGCAAGTAACTTATAGCAAGCCATGAGCTGAAATAAATAAAAACTAGAGTGTAAGAGTACCTGGGATGGAAGTGCCAACTTATATACAACATTTCCAATTTTTTCCAAAATCTGATAATGGCCGTAGTATCTTACAAACAACTTAGAGCAATGGCTGGCTGATATTGTGAGTCGTCTGTAAGGTTGGATCTTTAGATAAACCCAATTCCCTACATTGAATTTCCTATCCGACATGTATTTATTAGCAAGCTCTATCACTCTCTGTTGTGCTCTTTGCAAATGATACTTAAGCAACTGCAACTTAAATTCTCTGGCGAGCAAACTTCTATCAAGTTTTTCTAGTGCAGAATCCCCAGCCATGCAAGAAAAATGGAGGGGTGGTGGTTGAGCATACAAGGCTTCATAAAGAGTTCACTAAATGGAAGTATAGAATATAGTATTGTACCAGAACTCAGTTGCAGCTAGATAAGGAAACCAATGTGATTTAGGAATCAGAACAGAAGCACCACAAATAAGTTTTCAAACACCTATTCACCACCTCTATTTTCCATATGTCCGGAGATGATAGGTTATGGAACTGTTAAGTGCTATTCCCAACATTGAGAAAAGCTCCAACCAAATCTTGCTTGTGAAAATAGGATCCTTATCACTTATTATGTTATCAGGCAGCCCATGTAACTTGTAAACTTGTTCCAAGAAGATTTTAGCAAAATTACTGGCAGAATATAGGTGTGATAATCTTATGAAATGGGCATATTTAGTTAACTTGTCTACTACCACCCAAATGAATGTCTTACCTTTGAATTTTAGTATCCCTTCTACAAAATCCATTCGTATGCTTCTCCAAGATGCTACCGGTATCTTGTTGGGTTGTAGTGGTCCTGAATAGGGTCCATTGTCATATTTATGCCTCTAACTTACATCACAAGATTTGACATAAGCTTTTATATCCTCCCTCATCTTCTTTCAATAAAACAAAACTGCCATCCTTTTTTAGGTATGGCCAATGTCAAAAAGACCTCCAACTGATGAACCATGCCATAGTTGCATAATTTTCTTCCTTAATTGAGCATCAGTACCAACCACCAACTTTCTATTCGTTCTTAGTTGTTCATGAATCAGCGTATACCTCTTATTCTCGACATTTCCTTCCCTCAAAGATTGAATCAGGATTTTTAGAGTAGGATCTTTATCCGAACTTTGCATAACCATATCTAACAAATCAGTTCTCACTGTAGATATGGTCATGGTTTTTAGTTCAATCAAGGATAACCTAGAAAGAGCATAGCTGCCTTGTTCTCTTTGCCGTTTTTATACTCAATTGTGAAGTCATATTTTATCAGCTTGCTGATCCACTTCAATTGAGTCCAGTATGACGCTTTTGATCAAGTAGGAATTTGAGTGCCTTCTGATCTGTTTTAACAACAAAGCTCTTACCAGTAAGATATTGAGACCACTTATTTACAGCCATCACAAGTGCCAAAAGTTCTTTATCGTACACATATAATGATTGATCTTTTGGGGAAAATCCTTTTCTTAAGAAGGCAATGGGATGTCCTTGTTGCTTCAAAACTGCTCTTATCCCCATATTACAAGCATCAGTTTTCACTATGAATGTTAGAGAAAATATGGTTGACTCAACACTAGTGCAGTTGCTAATGCAGTTTTAAGTGTCTCAAAGGCTTTATTAGCCCTATCAAACCCCATGAAGCCATCTTTCTTGAGGAGGTCAGTCGGTGGTTTGCTAATAACACCACATCCTTTGGTGAATCTTCTGTAATACATTGCTAACCCCTTTCTTAGTAACTTGATAGAAGTAGGTAATAACCAAAATTGTACTGCTTTTATCTTCTTAGGGTCAATGAAAACAACTTGTGCTGAGATGTAATGCCCTAAATATTCCACTCTGCTAGCAGAAAATACACATTTACTTCTCTTAGCTAGTAACTGGTGTTGTAGCAACAACTCAAAAGCAGTTCTTAAGTGTTGTAGGTGATCTTCTAAGCTTTTGCTATACATGAGGATATCATCAAAGAATACCAAGATGAATTTCTTGATATTATCCTGGAAAATATGATTCATTAAACCCTGAAAACTAGAGGGTGCATTGGTTAGCCCAAAATGCTTGACCAAGTACTCATAATGGCCAGGATGGGTCTTGAAGACATTCTTGTGCACATCCGTTATTGCCATTCTAATTTTGGTGGTATCCAATTCTCAAGTCTATTTTAGAATAGACTTTGGATCCCCCCATCTCATCTAACAATTTCTCAATGATTGGAATGGGAAATTTATCTTTGATTTTCAACATGTTCAGAACCCTCTAATCTACACACAATCTCCATGATCCATGTTTATTTCCCACCAACACAACAGGAGAAACATATAGGCTTGATTTGTAGTGAATTATGCCCTGACTTCTCATCTCCAGCACCAATTTTTTGATTACATCCATTTGCAATGGTGAATAATTGTAAGGCCTAGAATTTACTGATAAACTACCCTCCAATAAGGGAATATGGTGATCAAAGACTCCCCTAGTTGGAGATAGTTGATGAGGTTCACCAAAACTTCTCTTGTATTGCTCTAGTAGATTCTTTACTTTCTCAGGCTCCTCCCCCCGTCCATTTCAGTTAATTCAGGAATTTCTGCTCCCTTAACCTTAACCGTGAAAAATAGAGTGCTCGTGATTGACATATTCCCTAATGATTTACCACCCACAACCTTAAAGTCTAGTTCAGCTCCTCTTAATGTAATCATCTTCCCCTGGTATTCAAATTCTATCGACATTTTCTTGAAATTGAATTTGATGTCTTCTAGATATACAACTATTGGACTCCCAGCACCAAGTCACTCTTCCCTATAGAGAATACTGGGAAATCATCCTTAAATATGGTTCCTTGCATTATCCTTTAGAACCCGTTGCACATTTTGTTAGTTAGAATCTCTTTTCCATCACCTACTTACACAACAACAACATCAACCCGATAATAATCTAAATAGTGTAGTCTAGGAAGGGTAGAGTGTATACAGACCTTACCCCTACCTCGATGGGATAGAGAAATTATTTATGGGAGACCCTCGGCTCAAAGACAAAAGATCTGTAACAATAACATAAATCAGACAAATAATATTAGCACCGTAAGAGATAACAAATAAGTAGAAGGACAATAAGTATGTTAATAATAAAATTGAAAAAAATAAAAATTGGAAATAAAAATAGTATGAAGCTACTTGCACCAATTGTGGTTTAATTCTCTTGATTTCACACCCCTAGTATCTTGGTTGTTTCTTTATCTATGAAGTTGTGTGTAGATCCATAATTCATGAAGACTAGCAAAGGTTTCTTTCACTAAAGCCTCTAAGTCTCAAAGTTTTATATCACATAGAGTCATTCAAAGCTTGTAGTGATATAGCACAATTTTCTAGCAAGTCTGCTTCTAACACCTCAGCTTCTTCCTCCAGATCTCCTTCTATTTGATCCTCTTCTTCTATGAATTCCCTTCACTCACTTCTATTTCTCGTGAGAATAATTGTCTCTTAGCCACAGACTTATGACCTGGTACAAATTTTTCATCACAAAAGAAACTTAGTCCCCTAGACCTCATATCCTCCATTTATGCATGACTCAATATCCTCCTCTTTGTGTTATCCATTTTAGTAGTAACATGTTTCCTGTTAGAATGTACAATCTTTCTAGTGGAAGTATTAGAATTGTACCCCATTATGCTCCTGCTCTGGGAGATCCTTAATGTAGCACTCTTGATAGCCTTACTTGAGCTGTAAAATTGGACTCTTGAAGTCTAGCCAAATAGTAAGCTTGTGGTAGAGTACATAAGTTTCCAACTCTCACTGCATTACTCAGCTCAAGTTTTAGGTTGTTCAAGAAAGTACCAATGGCATGTTCTACGGTTAATTAAGTCTGGTCAAGATGTTGTTACAAGCTTTTTGGTGTTCCTTCACGCTCCTAGTATGTTTGACCTTTACCAACTCAGCCACGAGGTCATAGGATTCTACCCCAAAAGAACCACACAATGCCCACAAGTACTCCTTCCAAGTTGGAAGGGGCATTTGTCCCATGATCCTCATATAGCCAAGATGCCATTGTAATGCATCTTCTTCGAAATGCATGGACACTAGTTTTGTTTTCTTTTGGATGGTGATGTCTTCTTCATCTAAAAGTTGCTCAACTTTGTTTAGCCAAGTCCTTGTATCCTCTCCATTGATCTTAGAAAACTCAACTTTATTCTACTTAGTACATAATATGTTAGGCAAATGGACGTGATGGTTATTTTGTGGTACTTGATAACCTGTAGTGGCAAGGGTGTTTGAGTAAGGTAAGGCAGAGGTTGTTTGTACAAAAGGAGATTGGTGGTAAAGTGGAGGTGTAATGTGAGTAGGGTAAGTATTGTAGTGAGAGGGGTATTGGCCATAAGAATTGTATGGAATTTGCATACCCGAGGGTATGTCACCGGCCTCTTTTTGGCGCACCCACCCCGGAGGGTAAAGTGCGAGGTAGTATATAAAGGCGTTTTTTCCAATTTAAGTGACAATATTCGTAACGAGATTATTTTATTTATTTCAGAGTTGTCACTTGGAATAAATTAGGTGTCCCAAGTTACCGATTTATTTAAATCTCGAATCGAGGAAATTTTAACTTTTCAAATAAAGTCTGCAAATCAGAAATTCTAAGTAAGGAATTCTGTTGACTCGAGGGAAGGTGTTAGACACCCTCGGATCCCGTAGTTCTATCATGGTCGCTTAAATTATTATAGATGGCCAAAATATATAATTTTAATACATGTTATAACCTATGTGCTTTTAATCAATTTTAAACCGCTTTCATTAAATTAAAAAAAACTATACATTTAAACCGTTACACAGAACGAGTCTAATCTCAACCTAGACCCAGGCCCTAACGAATATGCAAGTCAAATACATGCTTGGGTCATTTATTTAACTTATACTGGGTAGGACGGTTATCGAAGCTCAACAATATTTTTTTTTATTCACATAAAACCAAATGTCCGTTCGAAACTATTTCTTATTACTCTATGAAGGCGATAATGTATGAGGTGATTCCGATTTTAACTAACTCTCTACCAATTAATCGAAAAAGGCATTTGATTCAAAATAAAAAAAAAATCTTTTAATAGAAGACGAGCATTTACCTATCTTCTGATTTTATATGTACATATCAACTTCTCTTGTCAAAACTAGATTGAAAATATTTATTCGCGCGGTAACTTATTAAATTAGGACAATTGATTAGTGAAAGGCTACAAAACTAATAAGGAGACTAATTACTAAGTTGCAAAGCTAATTTTAATGATTCATTATTGTATATGAAGCTATCCACTTGGAAATTACTGTTCTTTATCTAAACCTTAATTATTGCAAGCTTTGAATTAAAAAAATTAAGTTAGTACTAATGTTGACAGAATTTACATGCTATCGAGAAACATCAACTCAGTTTTACAATCCGTGACTTAAATCGAAACATACAACAGTCTAAGTTATACAAATATACCTTACAACTAACAAATGTACATAACAAAATTAATTTAATTATAAAATAAACAGGAAGCGATCCGGGAACGTAAACCCAATAAGCATTCTTATTTAAACTTCAATTCAAATCTACACCAACATGAGTTCGAAACTGTGTACCTGGAATTGGACCAACAAAAATGAAAGAGGGAGAGATTTGTAGCAGCCCAAACACAGCAAGCAAACAACAGACCCAGCAGTAACAACAAAATAATTTCAAAACTACAGCACCAAATCAACCAGCGATGAACCCCAATAGTCAACACAGTCAGCCAATAACATCTATCACAAAAGGATCTAATGAAACAGTGACTTATGCTTGTTTAAACTGGAGGGATTTCAGAAAGTAAAAAAAAAACAAAGAGAAAAGAATTTTTAGTGGTACATTAGAGTTATTTCTCAAAAAATGTTCAAGCTCTCTCTTGATTCTTTGGCTCAAATGTCTATCCTTTTCTTTTCGAATTCCCCCTATTTTTTCAAAACTCTCCATGTCTCAAAAATCTCTCTATATTTCAGTCCTTTCAATTCTCCCTTTAATCTCCAAAATCCAGTCTATTTAAAGACTAACATTGGCCATTGTTTATTAAAATCTTTTACTTTTAGCCTGTTTTTATTCTCTCCCCATGTGCCTTTGTACCCATTTATTATTAATCCCTCTATTTTTTCCACTTTAGTTGGTCTAAGTATGGGTTTTGCCTATTAAACAAACCCTGAAGTTCAGAGCTGGTGGAACACATTGCTGTCCAGCAGGTTCCACTACCCTATCCCATGTGTTTTGCACCTTTTAGTAATAAACTAAATCTAGTTTCTAATTTCCATGATTCAATGTCTAAACAGGCTGTCATTCACACTGCAAAACCTTCCTTTTAATCCATTTAAACACCAATTTGAGGGTGTAGTTGATATGTAATTAGCAGGCCACTTAATTAAGTTCTGGATTTCTATTGGGATCACAGCTATAACCAATTCAACTTCCTAATTTTAAATCACAAACAATTCAGATTTCAATTCAACATTGATTCAGATGAAACTAATCCGTATTAAACATTATTGCCATATTGTTCTAACCACAAACCTATACAACTAATCGATAATATTCGTTTAATTGATTACAACACATATAATCGACAACAAATAATCGACCTACGAACCAATGATTCACACTTTTTTTCGGGCAGAATAGGGGATTAAAAAATGTGAACTAACTACCTGACGACCTTAAACAAGATAAACACATAGTTCAATACAATAAACACAATTAAAGAACAAACAGAATAAATCGACCAAATAAAAGATCTCCTAAAGATGTACAGAAAAATTAACAAAAAATCGAAAAAAATGAAAATAATAACACTGCTAAACTAACCCCCAAATATAAAAAAAAGATAAAGACAGAAGAAAGAAAAAAATACCTCAAAGATGAAAAATCAGAAACAACGGACTTGGACCACTTCAGACTTGAAATCTTTTGAGGCCAAATGGGCTTTAATCGGGTGTTCTCAAGTGAGAACATTTTGACTAAAGCCCATTGAACCATCAAAAATCTTCAAAACAGGCTCGAAATTCTTCTAAGGTTCTTGGGGATCAGGTTGGGGTTCAAATGGTTTGGGCTTGATTCAAACCAAACCAAGGTTGATTTGGTGACGAAGGAGGCTAGGGAAGTCTTTGGGGTGAGTTTGAGGTTAAAGTAAGGCGGCGCCGCGACCAGGGTCTTATGGCGGTGGCTAGGGTTCATAACTGGAAATCAAGATTCAAATGATTCCGGCTTGATTCGAAGGGAGACAGGCTCGGGGTTGGAATGGGGTGGAGGGGTCTTGGAGGTGCTATGGTGTAAAGATGGGATGGTTTGGGAGTCGTCCGCCGCCGTGAGGCGATCTCCGGTGGTGGAATAACGGTGGCATCACGTTTGGTTTTGGGGAGACGGGAGAGAAGAGTGAGAGAGGGTGGATTTGGTCGGGTTGAAATGGTTTGGGGGTCTTTGATACATTGTGGATTAATTCATTAATCCGGGCTGTTGGATTAAGGGATCCAATAGCTCAGATTAAAAGGTGATGACGGGGAGGTCCGGGTATGGAGGACGGGTCAGAGTTGGTTATGGGAAGGGTTAATCTTAGCCGTTGATCAAGCTGAGATCAACGGCCTAGATCAGGGGTGGTCGATCCGACGTCGTTTAGATACCTCTGGAGTGGGATGGTTCGACCGGGTATAAGCCAAGGTTTTTGGGCCTGGACTTGGTTGAAATAAGACGGCCCAAATCTGGTTTGCTTCTTTTTTTTACATTTTCCTTATCTCTTAATTAAAACTAAAAAAATCCTAAAATCCCATAAATACTCATTAATTCCTAATTTGTAGAATTGAGTCCTAAATGAAATATTTTTGTATTTTTAATTAATTTAAATAAATAAACATGCACACACAAATGTAAAAAAATAAGAGAAAAATAGCACTGAATCTGCAAAAATTGCAAACAACACTATTTTATTTTGCATTTTCTTGTAAGGCAAAAATCACGTGCTCAAACGGTATGCTTTGATTGCTATGCTGGTTAGTATGAGGGTATCTACTTGGCTCAGGTAGGAAAGAGCTATTGTGTGGTTGGGACATAGTGTTTCCAGGGTAAGTAGGTTGGAAATTTAAGTTGGGTAACTGGTGGTTCAGATTAGGATTTTATATTAGGGTTGAAATTGAAAGCTATAGTTAGGGTTCTGCCATACTCCTCCTTGACTAGAGTGGGGTTTTGACTGGGGAATTGGGGATGAGCAATACTACATCTGTAGTTTATTAGGGTTCATAGTTAATTGGGAATTTGAGAGAGGGTATGTGGTAGGAAAGGAGTTTTATAGTAAATTGTTTCTTTGAGCTTGAGAATTACCATGCGAGCTAAGATGTTGAGTGTTATAGGATTACACATGCCTGAGCTCGTCGGCAATGGTGAAATCAAATTCCCAAACATCAGGGGCATGTCCGACGGTGAGTACAGCTTTCCACCACCGGTGATGGAATCCTTGTCCCTTTCTGGCTTTTCCCCCCATTAACGGCTTCTCTAAGCTCCCACAGAGCTAGGTCTTGATTTTGAAGAGCCTTCTCTTATCGAGCTTTTGATTATTCTTGTCTCTTATTTAAGCTCATCATATCAGCACACATCTTCTGTAAGACATTCATCACCCCCGATATCTCCGTTGTCATGATTCACATAGCCATGATCTTGCTCTGATACTACTAATACAAGATTGAGATTGAAGAAGAAGAAGAAAAAAAAAGCTACTACTAAGAAAATTAGATAGGCAAAAAGATAGGATAATTCTCATTAGCTTTTAGGATTGTGAATACAGAGATATATACGTCCACTCACTTACTACAGTCAAACGAGGATAACTAATTATGTAGGTCCCATATGATCTAGACATAATAAAAATTAGAGCCGTCAATTTGGGCTTGGCCTATTGTGCCAGCCCAGCCCATGATTTAGCAGGGCTGGGCTAGAATTTTTTAAGCCCGTTTAAAAACAAGACTTTTAAGCCCGACCCGAGAAAGCCCGTGGCCCGTGAGGCTTGACTGAGGTTGGGTCGAACCGGACCATGGGCCTAATAAAATATTTATTTAAAATATATAAAAAATAAAAAGTATACTGTCTTTAAAGATGGGAAGTCAGAATTGGATCTTTACTAAGAGAAACCAAAACTTGATCTTGAGAAGTTTCAAGAGATGATATTGTCATGTATTGGAAGGACCATTCTAGAAAATATCCCGATCTTTCAATTCAATGATGGTACGATGTACTTAGCATTCTTATTACCATTATACCATCGGAATCAATATTTAGCATTGGTGGCGTGTTCTTACAAAGTGCAGAAGTTGCATTTATTATGAAAATGTCCAAACACTTGTTACTACTCAAAATTGGCTGCACAGGTTTTCCCGAACTCAAACTAGTAATATTTTTTTATGTAAATTAAATATTATTAATTTTTAAAATTTATTTATTTTTAATATTTAGCTAATTAATATTGTATATGAATTGTAGGTGAAAGTGAAGATGTTAAGACAACCTTGTCACGAGCGAATTTAAATGTATTTGATGAAGATGAAGTGTTAGATATCTCATAAGCATGAACGTTCTCTTGAATAGTTTGTTTTAAGTTTTGACGTTCAGTGAATAAAATATAGTCTTGTCTTTTACTTATTTTTAGTATTTATTGTGATATATTGGAACAATATAAAAAGTTATTACGTTTTGCAATTTTTTTAACTTTTAAATAGTTATCTTTTTTTAGTTCATAACTTAAAGAAAAAATATAAATTATATTTTCAAAAATTATGGGCCGGCCCGTGGGGGGCCGTGGCTCACATAGGGCTGGGGCAGGCTCCCCATTATAAAGCCCATCAAAATGGTAGACTACCCCAGCCCAACCCGTTAATTGCTAAGGCCCACATGGGCTGGGCTAGCCCGGCCCTATCCATATTGATAGCTCTAATATAAATAACCCTTTGTGGTATAAAGTGTAATATACTAACTTGACTCTATTACTCCTTATAACTAATTTAATTCGTAGTGTACTCATCACTCTGGTTCGTGTACAATCACTGCACTTCACTCGTATCCACCCCCTTTTTTTTGCTAAAAAATTCTTTGCCTAGAGAAAAAATGATTATATATACAGGAAGAAGACACAATCTGATGGGTCAGTGAATGATGGCATTACTGAAGTATAGCACTAGTTCTTGAGTGGCTGCTCCGGGAGATTAAAAAAAAGGATGGGAAAAGAGCATTAAGGTAATGGAAAAAGATATAACTGTTTAAATTCCTGCTATGTATATCAAGTGTTTATATTGTAAATTTTATTAGGTGAAAATAGAGCGGTATAAAAAAAAACTATGGGTATTTTGCTGAAGTTAATTTTGAAACATACAATGTGAAAATGGAAGATTGAGAATCAACAATAATGTTATACCACTTGTTATGGTGCTTTCGTGGTCCATTTTTCCCATAATTAAAGTCTATTTATGGTTTCCATTATATATGAAAATTCAACACATTTTTCTTGCCACACCCCACACCTTGTCTGTCTTCTCATTGTCTCGATCATCTTTATACCAACGTATGTGAAAAACTGAAAATGAAGGATTGAGGTACAACAATAATATTACACGACTTGTCTGTCTTGTATACCTCTTCTATGAAATAGACATGAAACTAGAATTTTGATGTGGGAATATAAGAATAGTTCACATCAGAAATGCAAATTCTACCGTGGATATTTTTGTCGTACGAAATTAGTTAGGATTAAAAATGATCATCTTTGAATGTAAACAGCACAACAACCCAGTATAATCCCACTTAGTGGGGTCTGGGAAAGGTAGTGTGTACAATCATGGGCGAAGCTACATTATGATAACGGTGGTCAATTGACCACCCTTCATTAGAAAATTATATTGCGTATATAAATAAAATATTAAGTTTTAAAGGAATATAACATGTATTGAACACCCTTTCTCGAGGATTTTTTTACTTCTTTCAAGTTTGAACACCCTTAAAAAAAATTCTGACTTCGCCACTGTGTACAACAAGAGGAATAAATGAGAAAATGTCGCTTGAGATAGTTCGGTCTATGTCTTATGTGTTGTCTTTTGAATGCACCCAGTTATTTGGTGAAATATTTAAAACAAGGTTAAAGTTTTAACAACAAATTGGAAAGGCCAAAGTAAGTCTTTTAGAGAGATATAACAAGTTCAAAGAATCTCTCTATCTAGGATTAGTGTTTCAAAGAGGAATCTCAATCTTGCACTTTATTCTCATCAGTCTTTCTCAGTAATATCACACATGGTTTGCGTTTGATATTATTTTAGCATGGCCGGTTAGAATATTTCAGAAGTCAATAGCCTGGAAAAGGAGATGCCTAGAGGAGGATGAGCAAAATGTATTTTGTATGTTGAAAAAATCAAACCCCACCACCTTTTGTTTTAGAAAAATTATGTACTAGAAAATTTCACTAGAAATATCTAGTTTTAATATGGTGAAGTAATATATGTAATATACATCTTTTGCAGCCAAGAAAAAAGGTTATTCCATAAGAATGTAGATGAATTGGATGACTTCTGGTTTTAATGTCCTTTTTGTCATGTGCCATTCAAGATCGTACGTGGATTCTATTTTAGTTCACAAAGCAGGAACGGATACTACTATTACTACTACTACTATATTGCCTCAATTCCAAACAAGTTATTGTCGGCTATATGAATAGGGATGGCAAACGGTGCGGGGCGGGGCGGTTGCGGGGCATACCCGCGCACACCCGCGAAGATTTCAACCCGCCCCGCACTGCCCCGCAAAACAAAATTTTCTAATTTTAACCGCTCCGCCCCGCCCCGCGAAAAACCGCTCCGCCCCGCTCCGCGAAAAATCGCCCCGCCCCGCCCCGCATATATATTTTTTTAATTTTTTTAATCCGATCTAATAAACCAAGTAATTTTTTTTGCAATATACTTGTATCCGACCATTAAAGGACTGGTGAAGCATATACAATTGTATAGCATATACTAGATTACTTGTCTCAATTACAAAAGATAAATATATATACGATTGTATAGCATATGCCACATGATAAACAAGTAATGCAAATATTTATTCAAACCCATTGGGAACTTGTTTCTCTAACCATTGTAAATAATATGAGCAATAAGTCAATAACTATGCTACAAGCTGCAGTACTGAATGACTAAACTCGAGACATATATATCGTTTTAAGTGGTAGGTAAATTTGAGGATGAAGTCCTTACCATGACATGTTACAAATCTTTTCTCTTCCTTTTCCTTTCTTGTTACCCGTCTGCTGTTCGCTAGCCCGGTAAGCCTATCATCCCCCCTCCTGTCGTTTCTTTTCCTTTCTTCTTAATCGTATATGTATTTCTCTCTTAATAACCCGCAATCCGCGACCCGCCCCGTGTTAATTTTTTTTAAAAAAAATTATGCCCCGCCCCGCTCCGTTTGCCATTCCTATATATGAATCCCCACTGACCATGTTTTCACCCGGCAAGAATGTCGGCTCAAAACCTGAGATGGTATTTTGGGATGATCTGCAGAAATATCCGCAATCCAGTAAAGGGAGCTATGAGCCTATGACTTATCAGTAGAAAAACAACATAAAATAAAATGAAGCCTGCATATTTCTGTATGATCTACTTCGATACTACAAGAAAAGGAAATACATAAAGCTGGTAGAATTTCAAATGAAATCTCTATTCCTCCTATTACATGGTGTAGCAGTGTAGCTACGGATTTGGGTTCTGAATTAGGTTATTTCAGCCCATTTGTTTACGCGGATTTTGGAGCTTACAAATGCTGTCTCAACACCAAAGGAGGAAATAACAAAATTGAAGAATGAGAATGCAGAGCAAACTTATCCAGAAAGAGAGTACATGAAGAATGATACTCTTTTACATTAGTATACAATTGATATGCGTGAAATAAGCTGTTCAAATTTACAAATATCACTTGACTGATGACCCAAAGCCTTCTCTCTTTCAATTATTTTACAACATGGAGCAAAAGGAAAGGAAATTTTTCCAAGTTGGAATGTAGCTAGACTTTTCTAATGGTCAGGCAGATGATATTGCTTGATCAAAGGTTTTTGAAAAGATGGTTGTTCTTGAAACCTCCACAATAGCATTCTCGAACATAAATTGTCAGCCCCTACGTAGAGACCAAAGAGACTGAGGAAATCAACATGCCTGTACTGTTGAATGGTTTTACAGAAATCAGGAGTTCAATTTTGTCAAGATCTGCAAAAGCCTGTGTAAAGTATGATCAGCAATTCACACAATCCGTAGCATAAGCCTAATGGAGTTTGCCAACCATTATAGAGAATTAATCACTTGCTCATTGGAAGTCAGACACCATCCTCTTCCATATCTGATCGAAGAAATTTCCATGGTCCATCTCTAGTTTGTAACCTGCTATTCACAAGTACTTGTCAAAAATTTCTTGCTGAAAGGTAACACTACAGAAAAGAAAAGGCTATGACATGAACATAATGATTTAGACTATTCTCCATTTTATGGTGACTTAGAGGCATAACCACTTGGCCTGTAACTAGGCCATATGAGAGTTCTTAAAGCTAATTGTACTAAAGAGATTAATGATGATCATTGGAGAGATTCATAACCTGCATTACCAAAAATAGATTTTGTTCGCTTTGCTGCAAGTGGCATATCATGACTCAAACACTCAAGGACAAAAATCAAATAAACCAAGCAAAAGCCATTGCTTTTTTCCTAGAAATATACAGAAATGTGAGGCTTTGATTCAACCTACAACTTTCAAATAATGAATAATACAGTTAAAATGGTAAAACAAAGGCTTTTTACTATTCGTTACAGCATTAAGCAACTGACTAAGACTATGCCACTTCATTAACCAAATAAAAAAACTAAAACAGTATTTACGATAAAATGCATCTTAGTTCAATTTGTAAAATTACCAAAATTCTCACTAAGGTTGACGAAAGAGATAGACAGAGAGATTTACCTCAAAAATCCAGCTATAACACGCAAAGTCATGAAGAGAAAAAGTCCTGCCCAGACTCCAGGAAGACCAAATGACGGCGCAGCCACAAGTAAGAAGATTGAGGAGACTAGTCCAATCAGAAACTGTTTGACAAATATAGGAATCTGAATCAGAAGGAAGAACATAATCTAACGATATTTATCTTGTTGGTCATAATGTAGGACACTCCAAATCCACCATCGTTTCCCCCCCAATTGGTCCTTGGATCACATTCAATTAGATACACCAATTCAAGAATATTCAAGCAGCATCTCATTGATTGGCTAACAGCCAGCCAACTCAAATTGAAATGTATGTTCTAGGCTTTACTTTATTCATTAGTAGCAAAGACCCTAGAACGTGTAGCAACCAACTTTCGGAGTTGGGACATAATTCATTACCATGCATAATCAGCTTCCAGGACAACTTATTGCTTGATCCTTTTTTTAACTCTTCTCTAGGCGTTTCCTTCCAGGCGTCTTCATACATAGTGTTACTGAAAAATCAAAAGCCTAACCAGAAATACAAATATCATGTAAAGTTTCTTTTGTTCAACATTCTGATCACCTCATCGAACAATATAGACTCTGCTAATTTTTTTCCTTTTCATTTGCCGCTAGCGCTAATAGTTATTCAATTAAGGAAAAACTAAGTATATATCTAAACATTTAGTAGGTCCTCCAGTGTAAAAGTTTACATTCTTGCTTCTCACTTTGATTCTACTCTGGCTCTATTTCTGGTTTCGCAGGTCAGAATACTATTTTCTGAAAAAAGAAGCAGAAATGTGCAATAATGTTTACCATAGAATACGCAGCAAATTCAAAGTCTGAAACACCATAATAGAGCCCATCAAGAACGAAGGCAATGGCATTTATTGGCTGAGAACCAGCAACAAACTGTCCAATAAATCATATTAATAAGAAAAGAATGAGTAGCTTATCATTCAAATATCAAGTTAATCTAGATAATGAAACCTGACAACTTTCTACAAGGTTAGAAATGACAGCTGTGTAATTATTTCCAAATGACCAAAACTATTTCATGTTAAAGAAATTACCTAGCTGGTGCAAAGCAGGAATTGTAGTATAACATAAATATATGTCAACTTTGGGGAACATGCTACAGTTTTGGGGTTAAAAATCCACCGGAAAAATGCTGAAAAATCTGGATAAGACTTTCATACCAGAGTACCATATCTGGCAATTTCCAGGACTTCAGAATCTGAGCTGAATAAGCCGGAGAGCGCTTCAAAACCAACGAACAAGCTAAAACCTAAGGTGACTCCTGTCAATGCACCAATCTGGCATAATTTACATAAAGAGTAAAAGATGTAGTAAGTCCATATTCTGTTCTTAATGTTTTCTCTTAAAAGCTGAGTCAGTAACCACAGTAGAGAACTAATAAAGAGAACTGGAGACTGGAGTAGGAACCCAAGTTACCTGTAGAACTTTATAAACCACTTCTCGTGCTTGGCCATAATTACCTTGAGAAACTCCACTGGCAAGGAGAGCCTAAAAATAAACAGAACAAGAATGCAATCAAGAAAACAACGAAAGATTAAATTCCTATTTCATAACTAAAGATTGCAGGCAATAATTCCCTGGAGATTTTCTAAATATGACCTTGTTGGGAACTTCAGTTAAACAAAAGCCTGGGACTTCATAGGTAAGTGATAACCAAAAAAAAAAAAAAAAAAGACATTAAAAGAAGAGATTCAAAAGATGTAGTTCCATCTGTTACAGGGAAGCACAATTGAGGTCCTAATCAGTATAAAATTGAAGAGTATTTGGCTTTCACTGATGCAAAACTGAAGCTGCTGAGAACTTCTCTGAAAACTATTCAATAATGCGAGAAATAATGGAAAAGAAAAGAAATAGTTTAGTCAAAGGATGCTCACCTGCCCAGCAAGTGCCAAGGCATCAGTTAGCAAAGATACAGCTAGCCAAACTTGAACACAGATCTGATGACCAGCCATAGGAATGGGGCCCTCTCGTGCTGCCATTGCTGTTGATAGCGTAGTGGTAATTAGAAGTGCTAAAGTCCTCCCTATTAGAAGGGAACCTGGGAAAGATAAGAACAAGCTTAACCTAAGATAGGTTTGATCTTTTATTTTGAATAAGCTAAAGCATTTCCAAGTATTCTGATAAAGTACACAAGAGAAACTCTTAATTATCTTTCCACGAGGTTTAGACATGTGAAATTCTGCATGTTACTTTATATGTTTGGTACATGAAGTCTTTTTTCTTGAAACAGATGTAAAGAATCTATAAAAGCTGTTAGTTTCATTAAAGGGCAAGAGATTATGTTTATGCTGTATCAATTTAAAAATGCTATTGATTTAATGATATGGTTCACTAAGGTTTATAAATGTGCTCATGATCAGAACAGATCCGTAAATGATCTTTCATAGAGACATTGGACATCTGTAAGCATCTAAGATAATGGATTTATTTGTTAAGTATCCTATTTGCAACATAAGGTGCTCAATCCAAATACTGATCATCCCTAAAAAGAATATATGCTCAACAAACGCAAAAGTAAAGTGGACTAGGAATTAACCAAAGGTTTCTATATCATATATATCCAGAGAGAGCATTAGTTTTTCTTAAATTAATTCGCTGTATCTTCATCATTTTCCCATTACTCAATCTTCAAATTTGAATGAAATCATATTGACATCTTCAATCATTTTCTCATTTGAAGTATTCATTTTCAACTGTTCATGGATTTATCTACAGATATACCGATTTCAAGTTCACCTACTGCTCCTATAGGAGATTCAGTTGGACATACTTGAATATCGTGTTAAACGCATTATCCACACTAAATGGAGCCTTTTCATCAAAAGTTTCTTTGTTAACTACAATAAGGTAGCCTGATTCAGGTGTTGTTTTAACAGTTTCCAAGAAAGTACCAGATTTAAGATACTGAGCAAATCTTCCCACGTCAATGTCTGGAGCAATAAGAAGCACTTTTTCATTTAACTTCCACATAAGGATAAAAGCAGTCAAGTATCTGGTAAAAATGTAGATCAAATAAAAAATAAGATAGAGACAATGGTCAGAAAGTTATATCATGTACAAAGTAAAGGTTTACCGCATCACCAACATACTCAGATATCACAGCAGCAGTTGCAGCCCCACTTATACCAAAACCAAAGGGAAATATCAAAATTGGAGACAATAATGCATTTAGCAAGTTACCGGCTCCTGAAAATCCAGAATTGTTTCTTTGTCAGATATGGAAGCAGAAGAAGAAAGGAAAGATTATACTTAAATATTTGGGCCATAACAAAAGAAGAGCCATATTTAGCAGACCATACTGGGGGGGGGGGACATGCTCAAGTGAAGACAATAATTTGTTAATGTAAAAGCCATACTCTAGCACATCCCACAAGGTAGTAGCATTCCCAAGAGTTGTTTTCTATAGTTTACTAAGCTAAACAAGTCTTTGATAAAACTTGGATCTTATCTCTACTTCATCAAGATGTATAAAACCAAATTTAGTCAACATGTAAAGTAGTGCCTACTCGCCTATATTGTTGGAACGTTACTTATGTATGAAAGCTTACTATATATTGAGGTTTAATAACAGCATTTAGCTCAACTAAAAGAGGGGTCCATATAAACAAAATATGTCCATCTCAACTTTCTCAATGAGCTCGTGAAGTCAATATCCAACAGAAGTGAACAGCTTGAAATGGTTATCTATCCAACAATCCATAAATAATATTTATGAAACAAGAATATTAGACGCAAGATGTCAGGACAGATTGCACTTGGCCTTTGTTTTATGTAGATTAGAGAAGTATTTGGATATCTTTGATACTTGCCCACAGCATATAAAGGAGTTTTTGTGTCCTTAAATCCACGAAAAGTTCCTTGAGCAGCAAGTGCTATTACGATTGGAGGAGCTCCAAAGGCCCGCATTGTAAGGAATTGCTCAGCTGGTACACGCATTGGTGAATCCTGCAACACATCAAAAACCCCAAATAGATTACACGGAGGATCTTCAGAGAACAACAAGATACATGGGCTATATATCATGCACAGAAAAAGGGGAAGCATAACTCCAAGCGGCTAAATAGGTTCATCACTGTGTCATTCTCCATGATATACAACCCAAACAAAAAATGCCCTCAATAGCTTACGACTTGGGAATTGGAAGAGAAAAATTTAGTCCTCATAGAAAATAAATTTCTTTTACAAATCAAGACATACAACAGATATACCCATGGTATTCATCAGGAAACCGGATCCAAAAGAAAGTCCAACAGTTTCTGCAATGCCAAGGCCAAGAGCAAGTAGTAAAGAAGTTGATACTGAAGGAAGTAGTATTTTGCTTTGTGAACCAGGTGGGCGACCTAGTTTAAGAAAAAAACATAATTCATATCAGGTAAATGCAGAATGTTTGATAAATTAAACATAGATCCTTTGACAAACAATCAATCACCTTTACCAATCAATGACTGCTCTTCAGCAACAAAAGAAGTTGTGACATTGAGCAAAGGAACATTGAATAATTTCGAGATGAGATTGAAAATTGATACCGAAATACCTACTGCTGCCAATTCAACCGATCCTACAAAACACAGGCATACATAAGTAAGACAAACACGAAACACCAACCTGAATGTTGTACTTCATCATTTCAAAATGTTATCCTCTCCTACTTTATTTCAGCCATGTCGGAACAATACCTATTTTCTTAGAGTGGGACCCAATCCTCTAACTAAACTTTAGTTGCAACCCACTTATATAGTATTTAAACTAGTTATACATTTACCAAATTGTAAATAGTAAGTAAAGCACATTTTAACTTTCATCTTAATCCTAGTAACTATTTCACACTAAATCAAACAAGTTAAGTAATGGTTCCTACAGGGTTAATTTCATGGATGATGGCTCAATTTTCACTGTATTGCAACGAAGTCACAAAACTATTGTTTGCAACAAAAAATCCACCAACTTTACCTCAGTATCACAAAATTTCTAAAGTATTTTTTGTCACTCAAAAGTCATTCAATTTTGCCTGAGTATTATAGAACAGTCACTAGGAGGAAACAAATGATACATTTTGCACGATACATAGGCAACATTGAGTGACTTTTTTGTTGTAAAAAAATATTTAGTAACTTTGTGTGATAATTAGACAAAGTTGAGTAGTTTTTTTTGTTAAAAAAAATAATTTAGTGAATTTGGTGCAATAAAGTAAAAGTTGAGATCCTCTCTAAGTGTATTAGTAAGGAGTAAGGTGTGCGTACAGACTACCCTCCCGGACCCCAACTGTTGGGATCAAACTAGGTTGGTGGTTGTTGTTGTTGTAAAGTAAAAGTTGAGTGACCATACATGAAACTATCCCATCTCAGCAGCTAGTTTAAATCACACAGCTATCAGCTAATCATAATGTTCTACTATGATCCCTTGGCAGAAGCAGGACTGGAATTAAATTAAATACCAGCTTACTGGAGAACATTAACCATAACAAAGAAAGGATACTATAAAAGTACCTAAATGTCCAACAAATGCAGTATCAACAAGTGAAGTAATGGGATCAGCAGCAAGAGCTAACGCCGCTGGCAACGCAATGGACATAATCTCCCATCCAATTCCATCAAATTTCAGAAGGGAAGTAACCGAATCCAGCCATGATGACTGAATGTCTGTATCGGGTCCTCTGTCAGGATCCGAACTACTGACCCGACTTTCTCCCGAATCAGAATTGGAATCGGAATTATCGACTGAAGTTTCGGATAGAACAGTACGATTTTTGTCCCTAAAAGATTTGATTAGTGTAGTACGCAGTCGAGCTGAGCAGTTAGTATTATTACTCTTTAATGGAAGAATAGTAGAGTAACAAAAATAATTGTAATTATAATTGTTATGGTGAAGAGACTGTGTAAATAAGGGATTATTTTGGTGGTAAAAAGCAGACGCCATTGTTGCTTATTTGGGAGAAGAAAGACCGTGAACAGAATCCGGGTTTTTTCAGAAATATCAGTTTGTTTTGGTTATCAAATGAATTAACGGCTGGTATGCGATTTCTACAATAAAATATCTTTTCCAACATTTTATTAGTAGTACGCTACTCACACTGTACGAGACACTTAGATATACAACAAAAACAACCAATACATAATATATCAGTATCATTAACAGATACCAAAAGAGTAATAATATCATCAAAAAATAAGAAAATAGAGCAAAAGCAATTTACTAAACTAATCTCACATAGGTACGAAAAAAAAAATAGACTCAACTATCTCCTAAAACTATAATCCTAATACTCGACTTTCATACTTTTATTTTAGATATATTTGTTAATCCTTTCGTTTCATCTTATATGATCTTGTTTGATTGAGAAGGGAATTTTTATTTGTACAAATGGTACTTCGTGCTTGGAACGAGCATGAAGAGATTAACGATACCGAAGAACTTTAAAATTTGTGATCTAAAATAGATTATGATATTCTTATGCTTATAAAATTGTATCAGTAAAGATAAAGTAAAAGGTTTAAAATTAGATTATTTTTAAATATTCAAACTAAAAGGAAAATAGTATTCATATAAAATAAAATAGAAAGACTATAAAAAAAAAGTATGACCTACATATGTAATTTGTTACTCCATTAGTTAGATTTTAATTTAACGGAATTAAGGAATAAATTTGAGTGCACAAGAAATTCAAGACTTTGAAATATTGCACTCCTTATAGTAAATCTGTTAATCTATCGGAAGGGATTGTCCTCTGAATTTCAAATGATTTAAGTACACACTGATGGTGTATTAACTTTTTATACCATGAGGAAAAATTCACCTATAAAGGTAAATAATTCTTACAATCGAGTCTAATATCATAAGTTGAAAAATAAATTAATAACATCAGTCCAATTGCACCGATAAAAAAACTACAAAAAAAATAGAAAAAAAAAAAGAGTTTAGTTGTAGGTGCTCATTCAATACTTATTTAGTTTTTTTGATAATTGGCTATGTAAATTTACTAAATTTGGTCAAAGACAATTGGTGCTTAAGCACCCATAATGTTCCGTGAAGATCTGCCACTAATATAAACGAACAGTGGTTCGAGGTATAAGAATAAAGAAAAATTTACAAAAATAAAAACTTCAGAAGTAAAACTGTGTATACACTCATATAAATAAAAGTTGGGCCCTTCCTCAGACCCCGCACATAGCAGGAGCTTAGTTCCCGGGCTGCCCTTTTTCGAGCGAACAGAAGAACCGCTGATAGCCGCTGGTTTGAACATACCTCAACTATTTCAACGGGTACTTACTATCTCCTACCAGCAATGGTATCTAGGATCAGTGAATCACCAAACTATCAAAGTGAACTCAACAGAAAGAAACATCATCTCTTCACTCTGTAACTGCTTTACCTTGAGGTTCAAGAATTTGCTTCAACACTAACAGTAGCAATATGGGCTTGCTCATTTGAGATGTATCTTTTCTCCAAGGATAGTGGAAAAACTACTTACAAAGTGCACCTGTTTTTTTCACAAAAATTGAAATAGCAGCTCGTTCCATACATCAGGAACGCCTGGCAAACACCAATGGATGCAATCTGAGTAACTTGCAGGATCTGCTAATTTCTCAGGGGTCAGTGTCTCCCAAAACTTGCGGTAGATGGAAGGGTGGCCGTCTTTCCTATATTCTGAGAGCTGAGTAATGTTGAGAACATTAACCTTCGAGCCCAACTTGGTCAGTATCCTTTCAACCATCTGCATTGTGGGAAAGTCAGAATCTATACCCCAGTATGTTCCATTCTTTATAGGAAGCTTCTCGTCGTAGCAGTTTCCTTCGCTCCCTGGTTCCCATTCTTGTTTCCTGAATGTTGAAAGAAGAAAGGACATGATTTGTTGCTGTGACAGAGATAAATCTAAACCAAGATAAACATCTTTCATGTTGGATCTCCGGAAAAATTAACTGATATTGCCATTTGACCCCAATGAGTATTACTGTATTAGAAATGTTAATTAGAATGTCACTTGCCCTCGCTCCTCACTGTTTCATATCGTGTAATCAGATAAGTTATTATGGCTCTTTAGGGGGAACTTTTTGCCTGAAAATCAGCATATTTTTGGAATTTATATTTCAAATAAAGGAACTCGGCATCAACTTTAAATAATGGTGAGACATTTATGAACTCATATCAACAAATGCACAATGGAGAGTATTATGTTGGGTGCAAATTTTACCGATGTTTGACCTCGCATTGACAATCTAACTAAAAAAGTTTAATTCGGCTACTTAATATTAGGTGCAAAAATCAATATACACAAAACATGCTGCTTCCATCTCTGAATTAGTTCACATATTACAATCAAAATTAATTCTGAACTTTGGAATCCAGTCAAATCCATGCAGCATGTAGTTAAGACCTTTGTAGATAAGTACATAAAGTAAACTTTAGCAATAAAAGAAAAGCTTCTCACTTACGTGAAATGTGTAGGGGACATAGTGACAAAAAAGACCTTCGCGCGATCAACATTGGAATCCACCCACTTCGCCCATGCTTCCATAGCTAATTCCATGCCTCCCAACCCATCTATTTCCTCACAAACTCCATT
The DNA here is from genome assembly GCA_032618575.1 of Nicotiana noctiflora. Lineage (NCBI taxonomy): Eukaryota > Viridiplantae > Streptophyta > Magnoliopsida > Solanales > Solanaceae > Nicotiana > Nicotiana noctiflora. The sequence continues at coordinate 34,912 of JASVEL010002880.1, forward strand.
TTCTTCACGACTCCACCTAAAAAAGCACTGGAACTGATAAGAAAGCAATTTCTACTTCGCGAAATCTTCATTTAAATTAGAAATATAAACAGTTTCAACAATTCCTTGTAAGCTGAAAGTCTGCAACTTGAAGAAGTATAAAGCAGGTCAACCTGGCCGGGATAAAATGGGGGGAAAAAAGGAAGTAACAACTCCTTCCTTCTACCATTTATCTTTTAAATATTCATTTATCATCTGACGAGTCAAAAATTAGTTCTTAGCATATCAACTGAAGTCATGATCTAATCATACTTACAATAACTTAACAGGGCCCTGTCTCCACCAAAGATATGAATTGAAGACTAATATATCAGCATGCATCCATTCTGATGAATGCCTAAGAAGTGAATCAGGACGAAGTATTCGCTCAGGCAGTCTGTGATCGACAGGATCATCAGAATTTGATTCGACAAGAAGTGGCGCCCAAAGGAACTCTATGCTGGCGTTGTATTCCTGTCATCAACACCGAAACACATGAATTTAGTAGCAGTCGTTAAATTATATTGGCATAATCATCACCATCTGTATGCACCAAAATACATTTAAATTTGAGCGGAACTTGACATCATATAAAGTTTGAGATCACTTAGTTAAATGCTAAATGTCATATACTCAAAATAAGTTCACCGACCACTGCTCTAAATATTGAAAGGTGAGCCTGTGGTGTCATGAACTTCTTCTCAGCAGGAATAACAGATTGCAAAAGACACACCATCGATATCCACTGTCCTCTATTCAGTGAGTCTCCCACAAACATTAGTCTTTTCCCTCTTAATTTCTCCCACATTTCAGTCACATTCCACCTGCGTATCGACATTAACCAGTCAATAAATGAAATAACCATGACACAACAATTTAGTCAACGATCCTACAAGAATTTAAACATGTATAGGGTGAGAATAACTAATTTAATATTTTATAATTTGATTAATGTTAACAAAAAAAAATTAATGGCAGTGGTGTCCGGGCCAATTTGTGCGCGCCTCGATTGTTCCACCTCGCACCTGCTATTTTCCACCAGTAAGATACCAGGTAATTCTATCTACCAAGGCTTGGGCAAATAGAAATTATACGAATATTCTTTCATCTAATGGTTCAGTCGGTTATTTAATGTATACTATATTTAGGTATTGGTTACAAATGAGCAACAAAATGAAAATCAAAATTAACCTCTTCAAATTGCAGTGGTGAGGTTGCCATCTCCAGTACTGGTAATCCAGATCTTGCCGACCATGCTTGTGACATGCCAATTGATCGGACATATAAGGACAATCAGAATCTTTATACAATGGATATGAACTATTATCAAACACCCATTCCCCTGAAAAATAATCACACATCTCTGGTATTTCTCTTCGGCCATCAGTCTTCGGTTTGAAGCTATCCCATTCAGCTCTCTTTCCACTATACTTCACAGTGGACTGGCAAGCACTCGATTTATCCAAAGGCACTACAACACCATAAAAATCCCCTCAGATGGACTCAAAATGAAAAACTTCGTGCATCCCAATTATGTCGCACACTTACCTTTTCAGTTTGTTCTAAAAAGAATGACAACTTTCTACATTTAGAAATAGTTTAACTATAAAATTCTCATTTATCATTAATGAGATAATTTATAGCTACACATATGTCTATAGCTTGTTTTAGATCACAGGTTTCAAAAGTCTTTCTCTCTTTCTTAACGTGTGCTCAGTCAACAAGGGCGGAACTAGAACACGACCTGCGAGCTTTTGTCCAAAACATGTATACGTACACTTCCATAATTTATAATTTAGAAACCAGTAACTTAAACAGATTAGATTCCCAACACATAAACTTCAAATCGTGGCTCCGCCTCTATCAATCAAAAAAGGACACATAAAATGGGATGGAGAGTGTATACATCAAATTTCTTTTTTTTCATTCTTAGCATAATATTTGAAATAACTTGTTCACGGAAAAAGGGGGTTCTAAAAATATGTTTGTTTCTGCATTCCAATTTCAAGAAAATGCACAAAAAGGAACTATCTACAAAACCCCACAAAAAAGCCCAACAAAATTTGCTCAAAAAACAAGGAAAATGTCAAAAAGAAAGGATTTTGCTGATACCTAAGAAATTACAAACTGACCTGGAGGAGTTCTTGGGAGGGTGTGTTTGGAATGAATTTCTTGGATATTACTTTCATTATAGAGGATAGAGAAAACTATGAAGACGAAGAATACAAGAGCTATTAGAGGGTACTGTGTTCTCTTCTTCGGCCATTTCTGCATTTTGTGTGTGTGTGAGAGAGAGAGGAATGAAGAATATTGATTGACTAATGTATTAGGACAGCCGACAGTGACACCCTTTTAAATCTGAACAACATTTTATGAAAATAATTATATCTGCTTATTACGATTAAACTATGATTTTGATGATTGTGTTTGCTTATATGGCAAACAATTAAGAATTATAATTTGGATTAAATTACCGTTAAATTTTGGATTTATTAATAATGGAAGGGTCCCCCTTATTGATTCCTAGATAACGTGCATCTAACTAAGGGAGTTGTATAAAATAAAAAATTTAAAAACCTAAGGGTGTTTTTTTTTTTTAATCTTTTGGTTCACAAAGAAAAAGAAAAAACTTTGGGAGTTGTTTGTGTTGTGCACGTTTAATGTTGGTTCCCTTTACAATTAGCAATAATTTTTTGTTTTGATTTAAGATTTATCCATAATCTCTTCAATATTTTTGCAAAATACTAACTCTTTGATTTACATTTTATAATATATTTCTTTTTTATTTTTACTTGATCAACTTTTATTTATTTATTACGATCTCTGTTCATAATTAGTCAAAAATTCTTTTATAAAGGACAACGTGCAAAAAGGGAAAAGAGTATAAGTAAAATGTAAAACACAAAGAATTCATTATTATGCAAATAATAATAATAATAATAATAAAAATAATAAATAAATAAATAATAATAATAATAATAAAGAAATTATAAGGTAAATCATAAAAATTACAAAGAACGTACCTTAGAGATGTTGGTGAAAGTTCTTGGTAATTCTAAGGCTTCCTATTTAAACTTATTATTTTTAAGATGGAGATTTCTTATTTGATGATTGGAATGGAATTTATTTGCAATAAATAAGTGGAAGGTTTCACATAAATGCACCATATACCTATGTATACAGACATATATCAATAGCTACAATTTCTCATTTTCATAATGCTTTTCCTTGTATAAATATATTCTGTTCTTCTTTCCTACCATATTAAAGGGATCCAATAATATACCCTTATAGAGAAAATGTAATTTCTATTGTTCATGCCATAAAAGTCTATTAATATTTTGCTCAAAGGTGACCAGATCAAGGTAACGAGAATAACCAATTTAAGAATCTCTAATTAGGAACACATTTAACACGAGTAATCATCCAAATTGAAATTCAATATAACTTCTCTAAAATTGTTACTACTTAGTAAAATGTAAATTCTTTAAATATATTATACTATGAACATTTATTTAGTACTCCGTTGTAAATAAGCTTCCTCAAGAAGCTTATCTTTATTGGACTCCGTCGGAGTCCCAACAAGTGATGACCCTTTTTATTTCTCGTCTGTTCCGTGCTTTCGAGGACTTGAAAACCTCATTTTATATTGTCTCGATTTGCGTGCGCAGTCCGGGTGCGTAGTCGATAAGTTTTTATATTGAAATATGTGAATTCTGTGAAAATTTTGAAGAATGTTGATATTAATTTTGAGGCCGAGGGTCTACTTATGACTGACTTTTATGGGATCGGGCTGCACTCCACAGCGGGTTTTATCGATTTATGATAGTGTTTGGGCTCAAGAAGCCCCTCCGGAGTCTGCACACACACCCAGTGAGCACAGTTGATTTATATTGAGATATGGAGCTTCCCTAGACATGGATCTTGTCCGAAGCAACTATACCTGTGGATGGATCTTCCCCACGGACTGTATTGGACCTACCCAGCACTGAGTGACTAATGATCAGTTGATGTATATATTGCTGGATGGATCTTTCCTTGGCCGGATTGTCCATATAAAGTACTAATCGATGGAGCATTTCGAGAGTGTGAGCACACGAGAATTTCTGCATGGTCCATCACGTACATATATGCATTGGCATATAAAAGTAGAGAAGTTATACTTTTCATATCATTCAGACTTGATCTATCTTACTGTATTGAGTTTAACTGTTGAATTTGAGAGCACATTTACGTTTTTCCATTGTTATCTCTATATTGAACTGTAATAGATTTAGTTTGTCACTACTTTCAGTCCAAAGGGTGGATTTATTACTTATTGAGTTGGTTGTACTCACACTACACATGTGCACCTCGTGTGCAGATCCAAGTGCTTCATGTCACGGTAGTTGCTGAGTTGTGGTCTTCGGATCTTTGGAGACTATCGAGGTAGCTGCTTGGCGTTCGTAGACCTTGAATTTTCCTCCTCAGTTTTACCTATATTTCAGTTCGTATTCTCTAGATGTTGTATTAGACTATATCCCTATATAGATGCTCATGTACGCGGTAACACCCTGGTTTTGGGAGACATTTGTATTGAGTTGTGAATTTTATTCTGCTTTTAAAAAGTTTTCTTTAACTATTAATTGATTACGTATATTTTTAAAGCTTTTGTTATGATAAAATGGTTGAGTAGTTGGCTTACCTAATTTTATGTTAAGCGCCACCATGGCAGTTTTATTTAGGTCGTGACACTTAGTTCCTTTGGCTGCCCACATGATTAGTCAATAATGGCGATTGACTTCATACTTTTGTTGTATCGACATGCAACTTAATTTCACCAAATATGCTTCCTCAGTGTTATCATCAAAATCAATAGGTGAAACCTCGCGCCTACCATTTTCATGATTTCTTTAATTTTTTTCTTTTTACTGTGTATGATCACTATTTTCTTATCTTTTGGATTGTAACAATTACTCTTAGTATTTTTTTTTTAATATTAATCTATGTCATAACTTTTAACTTTTGCATATGCGCATACATCTTTGTTTATAATGAGTGATAAATTAGAGAAAATAGGTTGTCTTATAATTATTGATAAATTTTATATTTACTGCAGTTAAGAGCAATTTAGAAACTTACCGATTATAACAGAATTCGATATAGTCAAATCAAACAATAAAAGTATTATTAAACCACAATAGATAATACAATCTAGTCAAATACTATATTTCTAAAATAATACAGTACAATATAATATTATATATATAATTGTTACAATAGAATGACAGTTGTATTAGTTTGATTAGTTAGAATATAATTAGTGTATATATATATGTACAGTAACATTCACTTATTCAGTTAAGTGTGAATAGTGAAATAACTTCTCCTTTCTCTCTCTTTCTTCTTCGGCTCTTTTCTCTGCTTCTCCGCCTTGTTGAAGGAGCTCTCAGTTTCAATTCTTCATGGTATCAAAACTAGGATCAAAGATCTAGCTCTCAATTCTTCTGTTTTTCAGTTGCCTCTATCATTCACTCATCTAATTTGTAAAATTGTTTTGATTCCTAAATTTTAGGGCTATATCGAGTTTGAGCAATTATTATTTGTGATATTGAGTAAATTTTCTCTTGCTAACAATGGCGATTACTGGAGAAGACGATATATCAACTCATGCAGAAGTTGCGACTGGTCCAGCAGTTATACCAGTGATTGATCAACATCATCCGCTATTTTTACAACCAAGCGATACTCCAGGTAGTTCTCTTATCTCTGTCAAGCTCACAGGACATGAGAATTATACTTTGTGGAGTAGTACTATGCTTATTAGCTTATTAGGTAAAAGTAAGCTAGGGTTCGTTGATGGAAGATATTTGAAGGAGAAATTCCCTGTAGCTCTTCATGAACTTTGAGAAAAATGTAATGCTATTGTATTATCGTGGATTATGAACTCTGTGGGTGCTGAATTGCTTAGAGGTATGGTTTATGCTTCAAGTGCACATAAAGTGTGGATGGATCTAAAACAAACTTTTGATAAGGTCAATGGTTCTAGAGTACTATATCTACATAAACAGATTGCTACTCTAACTCAAGGTCTATCTACTGTGTCTACTTATTTTTCAAAATTAAAAGAGTTGTGGGCAGAATTTGATGCTCGTATGCCCTGTCCTGGATGTGGTTGTGAAAAATCAAAGAAATATGTTGAACATTTCGAATATCAGAGGTTATTACAATTTCTTGTGGGGTTAAATGAAACTTATTCTCAGTCTAGCAATCAGATTCTAAATATGTCTCCTATACCATCAATAAACAAGGCTTATTCTATGATAATTTCTGAAGAAAGCAGAAGATCATTAGCTTCTCAGGGGACTGAAGTAAATGAAGGTACTGCCTTATTCAGTAATAAAGGAGTATCTACCGGAACTTCAATGCAGCAAAATGGAAAAGGAATCTTGGGGCAGAATTATAATCATACAGGATGTGAGGTGATAGCCTTGTTTAGCAATAAAAGGAATGTAAGAAACAGCTATGGTCAGGCTGGAGGAGGAAGCAATTCTAATACCAGCTATAAATCTAAGAGAAGTAACTTACATTGTGACTACTGCAATTTTAAAGATCACACTAGGGAAAACTGTCACAAATTGAATGGATATCCACCTGATTTTAAGTCTAAAAGGAATAGTGGCTTTGAAAATTCAGTGAACTATGTAACTGACAATCTTACCAGACATGTACAAGCAGGTTCCACAAATTTTGGAGGAAATTCTCGGGTGCAAGTTCAGAATATGCAATATGGAATTCCTCAATTCACTCAAGATCAATACAATCAAATTATTCAATTGCTAGGAAAGCAACCTGAGAGTTGTGGGACTGCTATGGCAGCAGGTATAACATTTTGTGGTGACATTACTAAAATTTGACGAAATGGATTGTAGATTTAGGGGCTTCTAGTCATATGGTGAATGATTCTAATATGTTGATCACTGCAAAATCTGTTGAAGGCAAGGGAGGAAAAGTTCATCTACCTACTGGTAGTGTTACTCATGTTAGTCACATAGGATCTGTTTCTATCCTGGAGAATCTAGTAGTGTCTAATGTGATGTACATTCCTGACTTCAAATATAATATTCTATTTGTTTCCAAGCTCACAAATGAAATGAAATGGATTGTTATGTTCTTTCCTGATTTCTTCATTTTCCAGGAGCTCTTTAGTGGACAGGCGAGGGGGATTGGTAGAGAGGAAGATGGTTTATATGTGTTCAATTCTACTCCAAAGAAGTCAGTGGCAGTGGGAATACAATGCAATGTCAAGGGTTTGATGTTTCAGAGATTCCAAAGCAAATAAACTCTGTAAATGTAGTCAAAGGCTCTAGTAAAGCAGTGAGTATAGTTGTATGGCACAAAAGATTGGGTCATGAACCCATAGATACTTTGCAGAAACTAAAAAATTCTTGTGATCTACAGTCAGGAGATTGTAATAGTAAGGTCAAGCACTGTGAAGTATGTCCTCTAGCTAAACAAACAAGGTTGCATTTTCCTGTTAGTTCTACTTCTACAAAATCATGCTTTCATACAATTCATGCAGATGTCTGGGGACCTTATAGAGTCCCTACATATGATGGCAAAAAGTATTTTCTGACTTTAGTAGATGATTACTCAAGATACACATGGATTTTTTTATTGCCTACAAAAGCTGAAGTTGTTGTTGCTCTGAGATCCTTCTTTGCCATGATTAAGAATGTGTATTCTACTTCTGTGAAGCTGTTTAGATCTGATAATGGTTGTGAGTTTTTTAATACTCATATGACAGAGTTATTACAATCTCAAGGGATCATACATCAGAGTTCTTGTATCTATACTCCTCATCAAAATGGAGTTGCTGAAAGAAGGCATAGATATATATTAGAAGTTGCTAGGTCACTCAGATTTCAAGCTTCAATACCTTTGAGATTCTGGGGTAAATGTGTAACTACTGCAGTCTATATCATTAATAGATTGCCCTCTACTATGCTGGCCAACAAATCTCCTTTTGAGAAACTGATTGGACATGTACCATCTTTACAACATATGAGAGTATTTGGATGCTTGGGTTATGTTTCCATAGTTAAATGACCTGACAAATTTGCTCCAAGAGCCTATCCTGCAGTGTTTCTTGGCTACTCTGCTACACAGAAAGGTTATAAAATGTTTGGTCTTCATTCAAAGGAATTCCATGTAAGTAGAGATGTTGTATTCATGGAAAATATTTTTCCTTTTTAGTCTTTAACCTCTTCTTCCTCATCCTTATTTCCTATTTTAGATGTGTCAACTATTTCTTATTTTAACCCTACAGAAGTCTTTTCTCAACCTATATCTCCCAATCTTTCTTCTTCTACATCTCCTTCTTCTCCGGGTTCATTCTATACCTCTCTTTTCTGATGTTACTAATAATTCTTCATCACCTGATATTTCTACTTCTTCTACTCCTGCTGAAGCTATTGATACTAGCAAGAGATCATCTAGAAGTAGCAGACCACCCATATGGCTGAAAGACTACATTGTTCCAAGAAAAGGAAGTGCTCATTGTTGCTATCCAATTTCAGATGTTATTACATATGCTAATGTATCACCTATTCATGGAGATGCTTTAGCTGCCTACTCTGCCATAGTTGAACCTAAATCTTATACTGAAGCTCTCAAAAATAAAAAATGGGTTGAAGCTATGAAATATGAAATTTCAGCTTTGGAAGATAATCACACCTGGTCAATGGTAGAGTTGCCTCCTGGAAAGACTCCTATTGGTTGTAAGTGGGTGTTTAAGGTGAAATATACTTCTTCAGGTGCAGTAGAAAGATACAAGGCTAGGCTTGTAGAAAAAGGGTATAGCCAGCAGGAGGGATTAGATTACAGTGAGACATTTTCTCCTATAGCCAAGATGGTTACAGTCAGATCAGTCTTTGCTATTGCTGTTGCAAATCATTGGTCCATATTTCAGATGGATGTACACAATGCTTTTCTTCAAGGTGATCTCCTTAAGGATGTTTATATGGAGGTTCCACCGGGGTTTGCTAGCCAAGGGGGGAAGAAGCATGTCTGCAAACTTCATAAGTCCTTATATGGGCTTAAACAAGCTCCTAGGCAATGGAATAAGAAGCTGACAGATTCTTATATACAATTGGGATTTACTCAAAGTCATTTTGACTATTCACTGTTTATCAGGAGAATCAAGTCTGGGCTTATTGTGGTACTTGTCTATGTAGATGATCTACTTGTAACTGGGATAAGTCAGAGTTTGATTTTACAAACTAGAAATGATCTGAAGCTGAAGTTTAAAATGAAAGAGCTTGGAGAACTTAAGTTCTTTATTGGGATAGAGTTTGCTAGATCAACAAAAGGTATTGTAATGAGTCAAAGAAAGTATGCTTTGGAACTCATTGCTGAAATGGGGCTTAGTGGTGCAAAGCATGCTGGTACTCCTATGGAAGCCAATGTGAAACTTACATCTGAAGAGTATGACAGACTCATTTCAGATCATTCTTCTTCTAAAACAGAAGACAAATTGTTAGAAGATGTTAGTAAATATCAAAGGCGAATAGGTAGGCTATTGTACCTTACTATGACTAGAGTGGATATTGCTTATGTAGTACAAGTCCTAAGTCAGTATATGCACAAACCAAAGCAATCACATATGGAAGCTGCTTTAAGAGTAGTAAGATATATCAAAGGTTCTCCTAGTCTTAGTCTTCTAATGCTATCTGACAATTCAAGTAAATTTGTGAGTTTCTGTGACTCAGATTGGGGAGGTTGTCTTCAAACCAGGAAATTAGTAACTGGCTATTTGGTGAAATTTGGAGAAGCATTGATTTCATGGAAGTCAAAGAAGCAAGAAATTGTTGCTAGGAGTTCAGCAGAAGCAGAATTCAGGAGTATGGCTTCAACAGTAGCAGAAATTACATGGCTAACAGGGCTATTTAAAGAGGTGGGAGTGAATGTTGAACTGCATGTAGTTCTTAACTGTGATAGCAAAGCTGCTATTCACATTGCAGCTAATCCTATATTCCACGAAAGAACCAAACACATTGATATTGATTGTTATTTTGTTTGAGAGAAACTAGTGCAAGGGTTGATCAAGACTCATCATGTGTCTACTTAAGAAGAACAAGCTGATATTCTAACAAAAGGCCTTGGTCGAGCACAACATGAATTCTTAATGTCCAAGCTAAAGTTGAAAGACATATTTCAACTATTAGCTTGAGGAGGGGTGTTAAAATAGAATGACAGCTGTATTAGTTAGATTAGTTAGAATATAATTAGTGTGTGTATATATATGTACAGTAACATTCACTTATTCAGTTAAGTGTGAATAGTGAAATAACTGCTCCTTTCTCTTTCTTTCTTCTTCGAATCTTTTCTCTGCTTCTCCGCCATTATTGAAGGAGCTCTCAGTTTCAATTCTTCAAAAACAATACATTATAAAATAACGGGTAACAACCCTCTAAACAAGCTGTAAGAGGAAAAAGAAAAGATAACACAATACAAAAGCAAATGGAGAATGTGTGGTCGTATCCTTTGCTCTCTTTATTGCATAAGGCTAATATTACCTCGTGATTTTGAAATGTTGTCTGATTTCGAAAAAGAAGCTGAAAACTCTTTATGCTAAAATATTATTTTCTTTTTTGTTTTCTATTTGATGTTCGGTATCCGTAATAGAGCTCGATTATATCCGAATTTGCACCACATAGGACCTATTTACATACCCAAAATTCGAACTCGAAATCACTAATCAATGGAGAACTAGCCTTATCCGCTGCACTTGTATCCTAAAAAATCTTTAAAATCCAATAAGTGAAAGCAATCAGACAATTCTGCTAATTACAATTTGCATGACGTCCTTTGAGAATAGATATCAACATTGATCATCCTAATTTAGTTACGAATAGTCTTATCTAATAGTTGCTAGAAATACACAAAAAAATCCTAACTAAATTTAGCTGTGCATGAAAAATTTCTCTTGCTAAAATTTAGCTGAGTGCGTATTACTTATACACTACGGCGGTAACAGAATTTTGCAAAGGGTGTTCAACTTTTAATATGGACAATTTGATGTACTAAACTCTCATTATACGTGAAGTCGGCGAAGCGCCGGACCATAACGGCTCGAATTTGTGATTTCCGATTCACATGCAGAAGCGGCTCAATAGTATTTGAGGCATAAAGCTAAGCCACAATAAGAGGCCTTAAACTTGTTTCATAATGGAATTTTACATTCCTATACCATATACGAAACCTTATGACCCTCAATGTTTAAGGCTTGATATAATTACATTTAGTATACCAAATTATCATTTCTATATTATAGTATTTTAAGGTACAATTAATGCAGCGTATATCCCTCATTAATTCAAGCTACCGTATATCCCAAGGGTCACACGTTTTAAGTTTCGAGAGCGTAATGACTTTACTGATGAGTATGTTTTGGGATTTGATAATCTTTTTGGCGGCATCCGAAGTGAATTTGGAATTGGGTTTGTCGTCAATAATGAGGCAGAGCTCGGAGGAGGAAGGATCGTGAATAGGGTTAGGGAAAGGGATGCAGAAAGCGTTGGTACGAGGCTTTAATTTGGTGGGATTTTCTTGAGAGTGAGGTTGAGGTAGATGAAGTCGTCTTGTGGGAGCAGTTGGGCTTTCTGGAATTTGGACTGGGATTCTTTACATTTGAGTAGGGCGCTCACTGCCTTCTCTATGGTGGCATGGCCGACCTTGGAGGCGGAGGGTGGCAGAGACTACATTGGGGTTTTGGGGTGAGAATGGAGAGGACCGGAGAGGAGACGATGCTGGGTTTAACTTTGCTCCATGTGTTATTTCAATATTTATTCTTCTTAGATTATAAAGATTCATCCAATCTCATAAATAGATTTTTCGACATAATTGTGTTTTTCAGAAGATTTGTAGAAGTTTTAGTCTTTTTTTATTTGTGAAAATAGAAAACAACGCATCTACAATCAGAATACAATAATCTATAAATTTATCAATAAAATATCTACAAACTGGTTACATTGAATTTTAATATTTCAATTCCCATCCAATTGTAGCTTAATTGGTATTTTCAATATAATTGCATTTTGTGTAGAAGATTTTGTAGAAGTTTTAGTCGTTTTGGTTTGTAAAAACAGAAAATAATGCCTCTATAATCATAATACAAATAATCTAACAGCACCCAATCCAAACAAATAATAATTTTTGAAAATACAAATTTGAATTCAAAGCTTTCAAGCTTTTTAATGGTTGTCAATGGTGAAATTGTTGCTCTTTTTTCATTTTCTTTGTATTACTGAAGTTTGCGATTGAGAAATAGAGAGAGATGCAGAGAGAATGTCGACGAACTGAGCTTTTGCAGAATTGATTTCTACAATTTGATTCGATTGTGAAGATTTTGTCTTTTTTTATTTTTATTTGTGGCTTAAGGAAAAATATCTATGAACAGAATTTTTGCAGAAAAGAGTCTATGTAATTTGATTTTAAATTGAAGATATGGGATTTGTGTTTCAAATTTGATCTGAAGGTCGCTAAATCAATTAGAATATTATGTTCCTGATTTGTAGCACGCCTAATTAGGAAGATTCAACTACTAATAATTAGTAGTTAATGAATGGTATAATAATTGTAGAAAAACTGTGAACATAGCTGATAATTAGAAACTATGCACATATTCGGTAATAAAGTTTCATATATGGTATAGGAAGGAAAAAATCTCAAAACAATTTTAGATATTTTTGTTGAAGTTTATTGAGGCATTACCACTTTTAGCGCGTGCCAAAAACTATTTATATTCGATAGCCGAAAAAGTGTATAAAACTTGTGTAATTTTTTATACGAGAAAGGTCCAAATATATCCATGTACTATGAGAAAAGGTCCAAATATATCTCTCGTTATACTTTGAGTCCAAATACATCCCTATAGTCATACTATTAGTTCAAAATGTCCATTTACCTCTAAGTTTAGCCAAGATTGACATCCAATCCTACATGGCACTAATATTTGATAAGATGGACGTCATGTGGCATGCCACCTCAGTGCCCCTATCCATTTTATCCCTTTCTTCTATTTTTTTTAATATAGTTGTTTGCCCTTCTCTCTAACTAATCAGTTGATGTGGATTGTCTTACTCTAGTGCTTACATAACTTTTTGACCATTTATTTGCAGAACATAAGAACAATCAGTAAGTACATCAAAACTTCAGATTTCTGAAGGATATCCATGATTTGATTTGAGTTATTTTTGGTGTAAATAAGTTTTACATTAAGATTTACCATCACCACCACCACGAGCTCCATACTCTTCTAAGAGCAAATATATTAGGAATATTACCAATGGCCGCAGTAATGGTGGTAATGGTGGTGGAATTCAAAGGAACTTTAGTGGTGAAAAAAAATACAAGGGAAGGGTAACATTGCTTAGGGGTGCTGAGGTGGCATGTCACATAGTACCCACCTCATTAAATGTTATTGTCATGTAGGATTTGATGTACACATTGGCCAAACTTAACAAAATAGGAATATATTTGAACCAATAGTATAACAACATGACTATATTTGGACGCACAGTATAACGAGGAGTATATTTAAACCTTTTCTCATAGTACATGGATATATTTGGACATTTTCCGTATTTTATATAATATACATAATGTAAATATATTCCAAAAATATAATTTTATATATTTTTCGGTTGTTATTTTTACAGCGGCTATACAATTTCAGTTTTCCAAGTTTATTCTTTTTACTTGTTGAGATGCAAAATTATCTTGACGATGTAACCAATTCATTTAGTTTTGGTAGAAATATTACTAACACTTGATAAGATTTTATTAAGTTTAGTTTTGAATTTTTTCTTCCACGTGACCATCAACATAACACGCAATATACCATTGCCTCTCAAAGTAACAATCATGTGGAAATTTGTATTTACAAAGATGATAAATAAATTAACTATAGCTTTTTACGATCTGATTAGCTTCCAGCGTGCTACATAGATCTTGAAAAAAAAAATATCCTACAAAGTTAGAGTTGTAAATAAAATTTATTCTAGTTGCAGTAAGAACTAACTGTAAATTTAATTGTCTTGCACTTTTATTTAAATTTTCTCAACCAACTCCAAGAAAGGATAACACAAAATATAAAACTATGTTAATTAAAATTGGTGATAAGGTAACAAAAGATGGTTGAAATTGATAACTATTTGTCACAATTTAATCACAAATACAATAAATATTTAAATAATATATAAAAAGAGTAGCTTTTGAGGCCTCTAATTTTGTGAGGCCCAAAGCGGCCGCTTTAGTGGCATGAGGGTTAAGCTACAGGCGATATGCACAAATAGCTACTAACAGGTCGTATCTTTATTTTAAAGCCAGTATTTTAATTTTCTTTAGTCTTTAGCCACTAGTTTAATAAATTTTAATTGCCTTGACGAAATACCCTTATGCTCATGTCCTTAACTTCAGGACTACATGTTCTTAACTTTTGAACTTGAAACTTCTAAGTTCAGGATTTCAAGACTATATGTCCTTAAATTTTTAACCTGTAACTCTAAGTTAAGGACTTAAGGACTTATATTCTTAACGTTTGAACTTTGAACTCAAAGTTGTGAGCACGTGATTTTTGCCCTACATAAGAATCACTCCTAAAAGATTCAAAATTAAATAGTTTTGTGTTACATCGGATTTCCGTCGACTTCGAGCATTAGCATTGGTATGGGTGTGTTTGTTTAGCTAGAAAATACAGCTAGAAAATACAAAACATATAGGTATATGTGAGCACATGATTTTTGCACTAAGCCTTTAAATTCCAAAATTAAAATAAATATGTTTTTGAGTGCAATTACTTGCGTTGCTTGAAATTAGTTATATTTCTGTGTGTTTGAATAAGTAAGAAATTAGGAAAAAAAAAATCAAAAAATAGTAGTAAGTAATTTGTTAGTTTAGTTAATTAGAAAATTAGTAAAATAGCTTAAGTAGTAGAAATTAGGAAAAAATAGCAGAAAATTACCAAAAAATACTAGTAAATTAGAGTAGGTAGTAAATTAGGATTTATAATTTTTCATAAAAGAAAAGAAAAAAAAAATATAAAAGAAAAGTGCATAAAAAATTAAAATACCAGAAAAATACAAAATATGTATGGTATAATAAAATTGGGCCAAAATGCTGTCCAGATAGCTGGCCCAGTGTATTGAGCCCAAACGTTCCGGTCCGTAAGCCTGTTAATTAGTGAAAATCTTGGCCGTTCAATTGTATTATCCAACGGTTGAGATAGATGGCGGAATTTGTGGTTTAATTAAATTACGAGATCGAATCGAAGCCGTCCATCCTATGTTGATCCAACGGGCGAGACCTTGGTCTCATTAGCATCCAAACGGCGTCGTTTTTGTAACGCGCCTAACAGCCGTTGATCTC